>CAKAKR010050634.1:0-25814 GCA_916700685.1 Adelosebastes latens
GTATTCAGATCCTTTATTTAAGTAAAAGTACAATACAGCAACATACTCCATTACAAGTGAAAGTCCTGCATGAGAAATCCTACTTACCTAAAAGTATTAGCAACAAAATGTACTTAAAAGTACTTTTTTGTGCCTGTGACTGACATATTATTATAGCCTATATGAAAACTATTATTAAAACCAAAAAGGTTGGAAAGCACGATGTGTTGTATTTAAAAAGCCTTATATTTTTTCTTTATGTAAAATCTTAATCTGAAATGTAGTGGAGTAGAAGTATAGAGTAGCATAAAATGGAAATACTCAAGTAAAGTACAAGTACCTCAAAAGTAGCTTACTTGCATAGGCTATTTAGTTACTTTACACTACTGGCGATACATAATGTCTCCAGGGCTGCACGCAGTAGATTAAAAGTAAACTAGAAACCATCTTGAGATTAGATCACACCAGCTGCGACACCAAATTGGGCCAGGGACGTAAAGTACTTCTACTACTCTAGTACTTCTGGCGCCCTTGCTCGGACCGCACCCATCTTTGAGCTCGACCTTCATTTTGATCTCAACTGTAAAGTTTTGTGACTGCAACTCACTATGTTATCACATTGACAAACATTGACAATTGTTATATCACATTCACAAAATCTGTCCACAGACAGACCTGGCAAAGTACTCAAAACTACTTTTGTGGTAGTTCCCGCTACACTGGGTGTCTCCAGGACCCCACTGACCACACCCTGTTGCGGCTGGTAGTTAAGGCAAACCGCTCAATCTGAAACGAATAAGCCTCCTCCTCCTCATTAATAATGTGTCTTGCTGGCCGTCTGTGTTCAGGGTCTCTTATCAAATCAATGATCCCATTTCAGCTTACCTATTCAGGTTTGCCTTCAAAGGGGTGCCAAGAACATGGAGAACGCTCCACGGTTGTACTGTGTCCAGACGACATGTTCGACTATATTCTGAAGTTACTTTTCCCGGTAACAAAGAAGCAGGTAAATTGGGTCGGGGAACTTCTTCAAACATGGTTGGTTGTGGTTCGCCTCAGACTGATGTAGGATTTCTGGAACAGTTGTCTGTTGTTCCAGGACGGCGTCTCAGTTTGTAATTTGATACAGAAGAGACAAAATCCCTTAAGGCACATATTTACAGCTCAATTGGCAGCGAATGGGAAAGAAAAAAACACAAACTCATGGATTAAATTGTCAGGGTGTGGCTGCTGATTGAATGAAAAGGTAGGGCGTCTATTCTGCAGGGTTTCCCAGTCTCAAAGGTGTGTCTGCAGAGGAAAATGTTACAGAGATACATTTGCCCACCCACAACCACTTGATAAGATTCTGGCCTAAAGAGGAATACAATTCTGATATGATTTAGCACATACTGTATATACATCATGTTGCAGGATCACAGGTACATGAATAAAACCTATAAAAGAATGGCAAACTTTCATGTTGTGATGCACAGACCTTTCTGGATCCCTGTTTTTGACCTCAGGAGAAACATTACATAATCTGTTAATTAAAGGTCTTATTGATACATTTTTTATGTAGACAAATGTTTAAAAATAATAATAATAAAATATGGCTTTTCCTAAAACAATTAAAAATAAAATTATGATTGTAAATGAATCATTTAAAATTTTGGTTGGTTCAAAATTAATGTTTTGTTCATCTCATGTGGAAAATATCTGACATTTGGTTTCTACTTCAAACAAGGCTTGTGAGCCAATAGTATAACGACGATGGTATCACGTGGTATCTCTGGGTCGTTCGTTTGTGTGGAAAAAACGGATTAATGGCTGAGATTAACAGTAAGTGCCTGGCAACAACTTGTTGCGAAGTGAATGCAATGGAACGGGAGAGGGAGAATGTGACATCTAGTGGCTGAATGTTATCAATGTTATCAATAGCACCTTTAACAAATATTATCCAATAAGAATTGTAACAAGCACAAACATGTTTAGAACAAAAATAAACGGTGTAATATAATTTATAGTAAATTTAAAAATGTCAATAAAATACACTCTTAAAGGTATACTATGCAGCAAATTTCGCTTATTGTGTATAAACACAACTTATAGAAATAAAACATTGTTTTCTGATTGTTTTATGGCGGTTACATTCTAAAGCACAATGAACACGGCCATACCTCTGCACAACCCTGCAGGAAGGCCGCGCCGTATTGCTGGAATTTGTGTGAATGCAACCGAAGGCAAGCTTCATCCTGCTCGCTGTGACCTCTCTGCTCTGCATGTGTGTGTGTGTGTGTGGCTCAGCCCCACCCTCGGACAAACAGCGAGCAGAAGAGAGAGATGGGGTCATTGATCTAACCTGAACATTTTTTTTTTTTTAGAGAGCGACCAGCACCCCCCAGAAGGTGGCGCCCTAGGCGACCGCCTATATGGCCCAAGCCGTCCCTGGTTATTGGCTGGGGGCTACACACCCACTGCAAATTAAAATTACAGGCAGAGGGCAGGGTCTCTGTAGATACAGACACCACCACACACTTCTAGTGGGTCGTAGTGATGATTGAGAGGGATTACTTTTTTATGAGTCTAGCCTACATTGATTTTTAGGAAATTCCTGCATAGTATACCTTTAAGATAAAAAATAAATACAAAAAAAAACGTCTTCACCTCTCAAAACATCTTTTTAAAGTCTGTATTTCTCTCTCTTAATTTTCTGTGATTTATTTGCCTTATTTTATGTAATTGTTGTGCTGAAATGTTTTAATCTGTTTTTCCCCAAGTAAAGCACTTCGTCAGTTTGTTCGGAAAGGTGCTGCATGAATAAAGTTTACTTAATAACCGCTACAACTTGTTCTAATAATAATAATAATTCTGATAATAACCCCAAAACATATCCTCTAGGGCAGTATGCGTTTGCTATGTAAATGGGGCATACAAATACATTTTTAATGTGATTTTGTTTCACATCTGAAATAATCCTAAATGACATGACTATTCAGACTACGTACTATATGAAATTTATGTTTGAAGCGGAAATGACCACCAATAACCACAATAATATAACAATAATAATACATTTCTTTATATAGCACTTCTCAAAACAGATGTTACAAAGTGCTTCACAAGACAATAAAAGCAGATAAATAAAGTAAAAGATATGGTAACTGCTGAAACAGAACATCAGAGAATAAACGCAGATAGAGTCAAACAAATATGGTAACTGCTAAAACAGAACATCACAGAACATATCAATAATAATAGAAGTGGTAAAATGGTAGGACAAGTTGATAAAACAAATATATTATATATATACATAAATGTGTATCAATGTACACATGCGTCCAGAAACGGATGTATACATACATATATTTATACCCAGTCTTCTACTTATAGGAATGCTATCCTAAAAAAATGTGTTTTCAAAAGTTTTTTCAAAGTGGATACAGAGTTAGATGATCGTATCTCTATAGGAAGTGCATTCCATCCAGAGTTTGGGAGCCCTGACAGCAAAAGCCTGATCACCTCTCGTCACAAAATTGAACCTGGGAACAGCAAGAAGTAGCTGATCAGATGATCTCAGACCACGTATAGGGTGTTAAGAGATCCATTATGTATTCTGGGGTCAGACCAAGTTGTGCTTTAAAAGTGAGTAATACAATTTTAAAATGTATTCTAAATTGTAGGGGAAGCCAGTGCAATGACGCCAGGACAGGTGTAATGTGCTCCCTTTCATTAATGCCCATTAGAAGCCTGGCAGCAGAGTTCTGAACCAGTTGTAGACAGGAAAGTTGCTTCTGACTGAGGCAGGAATACAAGGAATTACAGTAATCCAGTCCGGAAAAAATGAAAGCATGTATGACTTTCTCCATATCACTGAATGACAGAAAAGATTTTATTTTGGAGATTGTTCGTAATTGTAGAAAACAGGCTTGAACAACTGTCTTGACCTGCTTTTCAAAGGTGAGATTGGAGTCAAATATGACTCCTAGTTGGGAAAGGATGTGAAATATAATTCATACTGAGGCAGTTCTGAAAAACTTACAGTAGTAGATAGAGGCTTACCACAAAAAAAACATATTGGACAGACAGCCAATCAAATTGTTGCAAATGTTTGACAAGCTTGAGTGCGGACCAATAGAATCGCTGTAAACATGCTGGAAAGGGGGCGGGACCTAGGATGTATTCTATGTCATCAACTCAAGGCGCTTTTGTTGTTCTTGCGGGGCAGAAAGACGAGAGAAATATCTTTTAATACCGGGTTAAACAAAGATACCATTTCACATGGTTCAATATAACCACGCGTGGAGTTTAACCGATGTCGTCTGGTGAAAAGTGGCGTGTTTGTGGTACTAAAGTAGCTCCTCATTGAGCTACTAGCAGTAGCTGCTCCAGAGGGAGTCCGCTGTCCAGATTGGAGCTCTGGGAAGAAGGGAAGACATATCTGCTGGGGCTGGGATGTCCTAACACAAGTTGGGAAAACATGTATTTTACAGTCCCGCCTGGAGTCGTGGCACTATAAACCTGGAGTATGGTGTTCGTTTGACTGATTTTGATGATTTAATGGTGGTTTGTAACAGTTAAACGCGCTAAGTTTAGCTGAGTTAGCCACCACGTAGCTAACGTTACGTAGCAACGCAGGAGGAAGACTGTTTAAAATGGCGGAGGGTTCTTCGGCCCTCGTCTTCACGCTGCTGAGTCTGAGTCTGAGTGTGAGTGGTGCCTGGGCTCTGGAGGCTTGTCCCGCTCCTTGCTCGTGTTTAAAAGGACAAGATGAGGTCCGTATCTTGGACTGTAACAGGAGACGCATGTCCACGGCTCCTGTGGACCCACCAGACTGGATAACACAAGTGTAAGTACACAAACTGAATCCACAGCACTGATTTGTTGCTCAACCCAGAGGGGTGCACACATAGACATGCTATGGCTGCAGCATAACATACCAAGAAACACCAATTAGATGCACTTTAGTCACATCTAATTAAATTGATAAGATATTACATTTACACTTACTTTACACTATACATCCTATATAACACTTACAACCTATATAAACTGCACATATGTACATACTGCATTTATTTATTGACTGACTGTACACACTATGTTCACCCATTCACTCTGTATCTTTTATATCTCTATGATTGTTTTTATAATTTTTGTATACCTTTACCTCCTGTGTTTCACTCTGTTTGCTGATGTTGCTGCTTTGACACCTGAATTTCCCTCCGGGGATTAATAAAGGTTAATCTTATCTTATCTTATCTTATATTATTACTCTGAGAAGTTTTTTTGTGATTTGGTTTGTTTTAGGACATAAAGTTAGGTTAATTGCATATTTTCCTTATTTTAATAATGAATATATCAGTGATCATCACATCCAAACTAATTTATTCAGTCACTATATAAACTGTGACAGAAAAATATAAACCTGCTATATGTGCAGCATAACATACCAAGAAACACCAATTTTTTTCAATTCAATTTGCTTTATTGGCATGACTGTCAGGTGAACAATATTACAAAAGTGTCAATTCAATAATAAATAAATATAAAAAAAAGAACAAAATAAAAACTAAAACATATATATATATATATACATGTATACAGTTCATTAAGCACACAGACATGCTATGTGTACACATAGTAATGCTATGGGGGCAGCATAACATACCAAGAAACACTATTTTACAAACAAAACATGGCCAGTACTCCCTCAGATATCGTGGTGTACAAATATTGAACACCAAAATACATGTTATCAATAGCTCGTTATCCTTAAGACATTTTAAAAGGAAATTATCATCACATTTAATTCATGATGTCTAATTATCTTTTGATATGTTTAGATATATTTTCTTTTTTTTCTGTACTGTTTTTTGTATTTATTTCATTGTTTTTATTGGATTGTTTTCCACTGTTTGGTTAGGTTTTTCTGCACATTTTGTGTACTTCTTGTTGTTGTTGTTTAACTTTTGTTGTATTTTCTAAAATTATGTTAGTTTAGATCTTTCTTCCTTTTTTGTTATTGTTTTTTTCTCCTGGGGTTGGTGGGGGGGGGGGTCCTTTGTATAAGCCTGTGGCTTCTTGACCTCTCCTGACACATTTCTTGTTTTGTTTTTCATTGACTGGATTTTGTGCAGTTTTATATATGTGCAAATAAATAAATAAATTTAGATGAACGTTTAGTCACTTCTAATTCAATTGATAAGACATTACTCGGAGAAGTTTTTATGTGATTTGGTTTGTTTTAGGACATAACGTTAGGTTAATTGCATATTTGCCTTATTTTAATAATTAATACATCAGTGATCATCACATCCAAACTAATTTATTCAGTCACTATATAATATAGAAACCTAACAGAATTTAGATTTGTCAGTTTATTAGGGACACCTAGCTAAAACTAATGCAATACAACAGCCCTGCAATTCATCCTACCTTCATGAAGGTTATAATATTCAGCTTTTCTAGAGAGGTGTTTACTCACATTATTTATAATATTTAGTCTAGTTTTATTCATGTAATACAAAATCCCAGATTACAGCCTCCTAAATGAAATAAAACTAATCATCACTTTTCTAAAACTGTTTTAGCAAAGGTAACGGGGCATTATAACCTTCATTATGGTAGCATTTGTTGCTGGGCTGTTGAATTGGAGTGCATTAGTTTTACTAGGTGTCCTTTATAAACTGAAAACTGAATGGAAGTATCAAGCCGTGGTGAACCTGAGTAAATTGCTCAGAATTCCTAGAACGTTTGGGAACGAGTTGTATAATCCATGATCTGACTGATGCAAAGGATTTTAATGTTTTTCAGCAGTTTTTTTTAATATTATACTAATGTTCTTTTGAATTTTATTTCAGCACCATGAATCACAATGAGTTGACTGCCTTTCCCTTCCTTGGAGATGTTTCCTCAAATATCACCTCGCTGTCATTGTAAGTATAAACTCCCCTTCAGGTTTTCGAGCCTCTCCTGTCACTACTCAAACAAATAATCAAAATAAGCCTTGAATTTCTTTTTTAATTAAATTGTAAAGGCATGCCTCCTTTTATGTTCTTCTTTCTTTATATGCTTCTCCTCACGTTTATTTTAGTATACCATAGACGACATAGTATGTCATAGTAATCCGTGTCATTATGACATTGAAAACTAATACCTGTCATATTTTTTTATACGATTCAGAGTTCACAACCGGATCTCAGAGCTGTCGATGCATCAGCTGCTGCCATACGTTTCCTTGGAGACGCTGGACCTGACATCTAACTCCATCTCTGAGCTCAAAGTTGGATCCTTCCCCTCCATGCAGCTGAAATATCTGTAAGTAATCATCTTCATTTAACCTTTTTTTCATCAAGGAAGGTAAGAACAAAGTGTCACAAGTTGAAATTAAAATAAAATAATACTAGAAAACTGCCAAGGCTGCATAATACTGCACAAATATTGTATTTTGATAGTAAAACATATCTAGGATCTAATCTAATGTAATTACAAACAACTTGTCAAACAAAGTAAGCTTGTTTACAGTTGTAGAGTAACTAATAGTATAAAAGGGAGAACGGGCTCTGTATAATACAACAGTGACATAGCATCTATGGCTGAGCACAAAAGACACCTTGTTTGGATCAGTTTGTTGTTTGTAAGGAATCATCTTATTTTATGTGGATATTCACATGCAGTAGATGTAACTACAGAGCAAACAGTCTTCTCTTTCTTGATTTTGCTCTAATGTTTCTGCTCTTTTATCTCAAAGGAATTTGAGTAACAACAAGATCAGCGTCCTCGAGCCTGGCTGCTTTGAAAACATCTCCAGCTCCCTGCTGGTGCTGAAGCTGAACAGGAACAGATTAGTAGCTCTGCCATCTAAAGTCTTCAAACTTCAACAGCTTCAGTTCCTGTAAGTATTGCATGATGGGTTTTGGTGAAAAACCAAAATCATTTGTTAAGAATTTAACAGTTGATAGTTGGCAGACAAATCTGTGGATTTTAATTCTGTTGTAACAGCTCTTACTGAAGTAGCTGGCTGAATTGACTGTAAATCCAATTTAATATATTCCAGTGACTCTAGTTTCTTTTGGTATAAATGTTCTTTGTTGAAGGAAGCTGGTATTTACTCTTATTGCAGTGAAATGAAGCGTAACAAGATCAAGATAGTGGACAGTCTGACATTCAAAGGGATGGACTCGCTGAGGTCACTGAAGATGCAGAGGAACGGCATCACTAAGCTCATGGATGGAGCCTTTTTTGGACTAAACAACATTGAAGAACTGTAAGTACAGTGTTGTAGACTCTTCTTTAAAGTGAAAGTAAACAGCGTGTTCATCAGCAATTGTGGAACAGTAAAGTGCAACAACATTTTAAAGTAGCTATAAAGAGGTCTGTAAATGTAGGTGGGGTTAGGTGGGGACCGGTCATGTTGTTAGCTAGGATTTTTCTGACAGATTTGTCAATGAAATAAAACAATTTATCTAGTAACTAGGGCTGTACTTTTTTGAATCAAATCTAATTTGGCTGTTTCGACTCTTGGTTCCTTGTTTGTTTTATTCCTATAGACTATCTGGCAATCCAAAAATCCATTGGGGTGTTTCAATGTTGATTTTGACCACATTAACATAGCCATATGCGGGCCGCCACAGTTTCATAGTGAACTGAAAATATCTTTACACTTCTCAACGGGTGGGGTTCGAGGAATCTGCCCCGGGGATTCAACTAGGCAGGTCAGGGACGGCCGCTCGGTGTGGGAGGAGGATGCCCTTGTGGGACCTCTCTCCGGTGCTGGTTGGCCCTCGCTGGGTGCATTTCCTCAGTGGTCATGTGCCATGACCGGCTCTAGGTCGGCTTGGAAGGGCCCGGGTTGAAGGTGGTTCGTGGATCCCGCCGTGAGCTTTACAGCACCCCTTGCCTGAACCTCGCCGCTTCCAGGGACCGTGGACTTAGTGCTCGCTGCAACCTCTTCGGGCGAGGGACGGAACCCCCTGCTCCCGGCGTGACTGTCAACCTGGGTGGACTGTCCTCAGTGCATGTCTGCGGTGATGTCGGCAACCCACCCGACCCGTCTTGAAACACAGACCCGTGATTCTTTTTACCGTGTCATCACCATTCATATCTATAGGTTACAACCAGTGTGTTTATGATTAAATTGTTTACTAGAGCACAAAGTTCTTCATAGATCTAGCCTCTTAAAAATGTTGTTTGTTAATGTCATTTTGTTTATCCCGTCTGTGTCTCAGAGAGCTGGAGCACAACAACCTAACGGAGGTCAACAAAGGCTGGCTGTACGGACTGCGCATGCTGCGTATCCTGCGGGTCAGCCAGAATGCTGTCGGCATCATCCGACCAGACGCCTGGGAGTTTTGCCAAAAGCTGGAGGAACTGTGAGTGTGTTTTGCTTCATAGCTAAAATCCCCACGCAGCTAAGAGTCCCCACTTTCTTTCATCAGCCCTGGGCTCTGAAATTCATTCTGCCTGCTCAGAGGACTTAGTGTTATCTTGCTGCGGTACTGTCGGGTGTCTGGAGCTGATTCAGTGCTGTCTTGCCTCTGGTGGATGTGTTTTTTTTTTTTTAAACAATTTTGTAAAAATGCCTAATTTTGGATTATCATTCTTGAATTAACATACACGACTGGTGTTAAATAAGGACATTGTTTGAACTAATCTTTCTCATATTTCTGGTTGTTTTGTGCAGAGACTTGTCCTTCAATCATCTGACTAGACTCGAGGAGACGGCCTTCGTAGGATTAGGTCTCCTGGACAGCCTGTACCTCGGAGAAAACTCCATCAGCCACTTGGGAGAGGGAGTGTTCAGTGGCCTGGCAAGTCTGCGCACCTTGTAAGTGCTACGCCTCAAAGAAATCTGTCTGAAATATGAGTTACCTATTTGATCTAACAAGTGTTATTGAGCGCAGTATGCAAAATATAACCCTCCTGACATGTTCTTGGCTCTGTGCATTCTTGTGAAGGCTGCTGACGACAGTAGGTCCGTGTTTGTTTCACTCTTCATGTGTAGTACTAGTCCTGTCTTGAATACACTCCCCAAGTAATCCTAAGTAGTTTAGAGAAACAACAGTAGAAATTGCCAGTATTTAAAGTCTGCATCCTCTAATATAGTCTTTGTTGCGTTCTGATGTTAGTCGTCTGTTTAGTCTTAGATCAAACCACCCAATACGTAATTACCATTGAATCTTTTTTCTCTTGGTTTCGTGTCCTCTGTCCTGCCCTTCACTGTGGGCTTCATGCAGATTTCAAATGAGTTGAAACATGAAACATCTACAGGAGTGTTCTGCTCACTCACAGGAGAAGCAAGCATAGGTGTCTCACTTGACACAAGCGCTGGGAGCTTTATAACCCTGTGCAATAATATCACAGATTTCTAAATTGAATATTTGAGTGGCAATATAATGTTCGTGCTGAGTGTTCCATGTAAACCATGTACCGTATAGAAGGTTGTTGTAATAATATTGTGCAGGGGAGAAAATAAACGGGTCTCCACACTGTTGCTGAGCCAGAGGCCGAGAGATGAAGGTTGATAGAATCGTCAGTGTGGGTAGAGCAAGGCTTCTTCTGGTCTGGGATTTGAGTTTGTTTGCTTTTTAATATTTCATCAAGCAGGGATGAAATAATATCAATATCAATATCAATATATATATATGATGCTCAACATTTCAGTGTCTACCGAGCATATCAACAAATAACACAGCAGCTCCGGCTTTGTCAGGGGGAGAAATTGGGATCTTCTTTCTTGGGTGTTGAATACCATTAAATATTAGAGCTGCAATGATTAATCTATTAGTTGTCAACTATTAAATTAATCGACATCTATTTTGATAATCGATTAATCGGTTTGAGTAATTTTTTAAGAGAAAAAAAGTAAAATTTCTCTGATTCCAGCTTCTTAAGTGTGAATATTTTCTGTTTTCTTTACTCCTCTATGACAGTAAACTGAATATCTTTCAGTTGTGGACAAAACAACACATTTGAGGACGTCATCTTGGACTTTGAGAAACACTGATCAAACCATTTCTGACATTTTCTAGACCAAACAACTGATTGATTAATCTGTTACAATAATGTTCTACTACATTTATGCACCCGTATCAGTGCATTTATTGGTTCATCAGTGGTATAAGTCTGCTGCTTTACCCCTTTCTATTAAAAGAAAATTGTGTGCTTGCAGAATATTAGATGGCAGTTCTGAACCATATTAACACCACCAAAGCTCTGTAAATATTGTGTAGCTAAGGCTCAGAATATCAGCCTAAAGCTGGGTTTCTACAAAAAAAGTTCCTGGTAATTTAAGTCCCAGGACTACTTTTCAAGGAACTAAAAGGTTCCTTCAGCAGTCTAAAGACCTGCGAAGATTAGGCGAATTAGTCCGCTGATGTATGAAAAAGCAACACGACATGGGACGAGGGCTGCTGGTGGTCGCAGCGGTAAACACACTCTGCAGCCTACAGTTCATTGTGCCGGCCCGTTTAATTTGAAAATATGTTGAAAAGATATAAACGTTAGGTTTTGTCTCACTGCGACGACACTTACTGCTGCATAGTATTTACTGATGCACGTTGGATGTAATGAAGGAAATGCAGAGGAGGAAAAAACATCTGCTGAGAAATGCTCGCCCCTCATTCTAAAATGGTCCTAAATCGATACCAGAGTACTGCCTTGTTTTATGAATGAAGTGGTACACGAGTTGAAGCTGTGGCGCTGTGTGTGGTTCACAAATCTGTGACGGTCAGTTTCTGTACTTTTAGAAAGTACTATCCCCCTGACCAGGGCCTTTTTGGTGGTAAAAAGTCCCCGGAAAATGTCCCCTGAACTTAGGTTCCTAGTTCCGGGAGAAAGTTCCTACAGTGGAAAAGGGGCTTATTTGAGCAAGTATGTCTTTTTCATCATCCATTACCTGTGACGTAAGAAGTGTTGATAAGAGAGGAAGTTGCGAACTCATTATTTGCCACGCAGACTACCGCTTTAGCCACTGAGCTGCAACGAGAAAGGGGGTCATAATTGGGAGCTTGAACCATCCGGGGAGCTTTCATGAGAGAGTGGAATCTGCGAGCGCTGAGGTTCTTTCAGAGGTGGCCAGGCATGAGGAAAGAGAAACAAAAAAAGCCCATGACCGTGCTGTAAACACAAGGCCTCTCTGTGTTTCCAGTGGACCCATGAACTGCCCCAGTGCTAAACAGAGCCAATTAATTTCCCCTCATCAGAACAGCAGGGGCAGCGAACTGTGACACACTGTGGCAGTACGGTGTCTCAGACTGAGACCTAACTGAGAGTCACTGCCACTGACAGCCACAGTGGAGATAGTTTTGTAGGAGGAATCATCACATCTTAAGTCTTATGTAGTGTGTGTTTAATATCTAAAATGTGACTCTTTGTTTTTCAGAGATATCCGGAATAATGAAATCTCCTGGGCCATTGAAGACTCCATTGGTGTGTTTGATGGGATGAAGAAGCTGAACACACTGTAAGGACACTTGGACACACAGGATTGTACACTTATATAGACAGATGGGACACATTTTGATTTCATATATTATACTGTACATGTTTGTAAAATATCTTGCATTTAGACAAATATAGGTGTATATTAATTTCAGCATCAGTCTTCCAGAGATTTGAGATTGCTCCTCATGTTTATTCTAACTTGCATTTAAAGGCCTTTGAAATGTCTCAATTTAGCCAAATTAATAAAAGCTGCTGACACATTGGTTCCAGTGTGCAGTAAACTGTTACCGAGGAGCAGGTTTTTGTGACAACCGTTTTTTTTACTGAGCATCATATTAAATCTTTTTATTTTACAGAATCATACAACGGAACAAAATCAAATCAATCACTAAGAAAGCGTTTGAGGGCCTGGAGGAGCTGGAGCACCTGTGAGTAAAACCACCGCACACCCCTGTTCCTCCACACAGTTGTACTTGTGTCTCAGAAGCATCTCTTGTTATTGTTCGATGATTAAAGATAGCAGTGGGCTTTTTTTTTTTTTTTTTTACCACTGTGCTGTTGTTGTCTTCTGCTTGTGAAATGGGATGCCATTTTGAGCAAACCACATCGTAGGTGTGTCTAATCCGTATTTCTGTCCACTCTGCAGAGACCTCAGCAAGAATGGCATCATGTCGATACATCCCGAGGCGTTGTCCCATATGAAGCTCAAAGTGTTGTGAGTAGACACTAAATTAATCTTACAGCTCTCATTTGGAAGCCAGCTTTCCCCTGGGTTATTATTGTTTCTTTGACTGATTTAACAATAGTGCTTTCATTAAAAAGGAATTATGATGATTAAAGGGGACATATCATGAATAACTCTTTCAGTGCTTGTGTACATACATTTGGGCATACATCTGGAGTGCCTACCAACCCACAGACTGTGAAAATAAGACAACCCCCGTCAGTTTTTTGTGGGCTGCCTGGATCAGAAAACATGTGATTCAACAATCCATTCAGATTTGGCTCCCCTTCCTCTATACCACCCACAGCTTGGGAACTACCTTTGTAAAGGTGCACCATATTTTTTTTTGCAAACCAAACTGGACTTTTTGAAGAGGGGGTCTTAAAGAGACAGGTGCCAAAACTGAGAAAAATAATGTGTTGTTTGAACATTAAAGCATGTAAATATGTTCTAGTAGAAACCCAAAATACAAGTATGAACCTGGAAATGAACATGATACGTCCCCTTTAAGTAATACTACAATTAAAGGACATTGTCATTTAAACTGTCATTATATGTAAGGGATAATGTACAGCAAGCCGGCCATTGTTGTGAAATAAACCCAGAGAGGGCGATGCCGCACTCCGACACAGAGACGCTAGCTGTACATTATCCCGCTTATTACACGGCTACTTACTTAACAAATCCATAATTTTACACAAAAGTGGTCTGCCAGAGTCGGGGATCAGAACTGCGCCCATAGCAACGGTCTGCTATAAAGAAATAACAGACCGTAGAACGCTTTGATTAACCAATCAGAATCAAGTATTTACACAAAGCAGTGTAATAAAGTTCTATAAAGAAGATGAATTTTGACAAGTTGTTGACCTACTGTAGCTTTAGTAATGTATGGATAGGATCACTGTTACTTTACTTTTGAGCCTTTCACCCCAGTTTTTGGTGACAACGTTTAAAAATATGTGTTATCGCTTAATTAGTCATTAGATTGTTGGTGCAGTTGGACGAGCAGAGATTTTTTAATCAGCTTTTTAGTCGCAGCATCATCATCATCTGCTTTATTAGAACAGCTGTCTCTCCTGCCTGTGAGGACAGACCCTGGAAATGTTAAGCCTCTTGCCGTTTTGAGGTTTTGATCAGCCCATCTTAGGAGTGTCTCTAAAGCAGTGGCTAACGAAATGCCCCAGCAGCTGTCAAACTCAGAAAATGATTTATCATGACAGTAGTCATATCCTGTTATTAATTAGTCTGCTGCTTTAATAGAATATAGCACTATTTGGTGAGTGGGTGGATAAAGTGGCTTTACCTGATAACTTTGCTAGAGGAACATAATGGTTACACTCTTGTAATTAAGATTTATTTTAGGATTAAGTGTATTAAAGCTTGGTTCTGGAGGCATTGTTAGCAGTGAGTCTTTAAGATCATTTAAAGGTTGCTTTCACACCTGTAATTCAGTTCACATGGTTGTTGTTTTTTTGTCTCTTGCTGACTGGTTTGAAAATGAGAAACCTGGTGTATAACTTCATAGTGGTCATGCTTGTAAGATTAACCCTCTGAGACCCACAATAGACCAATTTGTGTCCCTTTTTGGGTTGTGGCAGGTGGTCTTTAGGGGAAATAGCAGGTCAGCAGTATATGTCACATAGAAGTGGTGTATATCATCTGAAAGGTTGGAACCTGAAGATTAATTTGAGATGCAGCTCAGCACTGTGTGTCAAGTTGTTCTAGTCATAAATCAGAAATAAACATGAATGAATGAATTAAAATAAATTGTGAAGGGCTTAGAACATTATAATAGAAGTACAGTATATGATGGCCATTCCCATGCTCACTTATTTCTCATAAGTTGTTGCAGCAATTTTGTTGTTGATACCATTTGTTACACAGATTTGGTGCTAAATTTAACCATTTTACTACTCAAGAATGATAAAGACAGATTAAGACACCCAAGACCTTGAGGAACACCATAGAAAAGGCCATGCTGTGATTTGGTTCAAAAAAGTTCTTTTCAGACCCTGATAACAACGCGTAGCTTCATAACAACAGCAACACAGCTTCATAACAACACAGCTTCTTAACAAAACATAACAACGCATAGTTGTTGCATGTTATTTATCTGAACTGCTACAAAAATCGCCTTAGTGTGGCATTTTATAAACTAACTGTCAGGTTAATCAATACCACTTTCCTGTGTGGTTCAAGAACAAGGCTATTTTAGCAAGAAATTGTCACACACAGTTACATGACATTTGGTACAACAAAAGTACAGTTCCTCATGCATGCTCAAGGTCAATCACTTACTTAAGCAGCACTTGATATGTTGTCAGAGTAGATAATAGCCCTCTTTATATTATTTAGGTAAATTGAACCTTCATTTCAAGCGAGTTTGCTTTTCTAAAAGGGTAGATCATAAATGTCTTTCCGAAACGTTTACAAACACATCCTGGGAATTCATATTCATTTGTACAATGGGTTCATCTCATCCTTTTATCTCTGCAGCAGTTTGATGATTCCGACTAATTTTACAATGACTCATCTCACGCTTCCTCCATTACCTCTCTGTTCTCAGTGTCCTGAACACGAGCAGCCTGCTGTGTGACTGCCACATGCAGTGGCTGGGGCCTTGGCTGACTGACAGACAGTTCCAGCAGTCTGTCTCCGCTATCTGTGCTCATCCTGCCAGTCTACTCGGTCACAATGTCCTGTCCATCAGCCCGGAAGAGTTTGTTTGTGGTTAGTCCCATTCTTTTTTCTTTTTTTTTTCTATTTTAAGTATTGTCTGATCCAATATAGGTTCACACAACACAGTGGAAAATGTTTGTTGGTGTAAACTTTAATTTTATAACCAGTTGCACAAAATTTCTGGAACACTGTGGGAAATACAGTTGTTCGGTCCTAATAGATGCCCATGCTGACCACCATGTTGCCCTTCCTGTATTGGTATACTTAACTGTATTGGTATACTTAACTTTTAATACTTAAAAAAATCACATTTCCTGTCCCTGCTCCTCCACAGATGATTTCCCCAAGCCTCGGATCACAAGCCACCCAGAGACATACGTGGCGCTGCGGGGGAACAACGTGACTCTGAGCTGCGTTGCGTCCAGCAGCAGCGATTCGCCAATGTCCACAGCTTGGCGGAAGGACGGGGAAGTGCTGTATGATGCAGAAGTGCAAAACTACGCCCGTTACCAGGAGGGAGAGCTGATCTACACCACCGTGCTCCACCTCCTCAATGTCAACTTCACGGATGAGGGGCGCTACCAGTGTGTGGTGTCCAATCACTTTGGCTCCAACTACTCCAACAGGGCCAAGCTGACTGTGAATGGTGAGGATATTTGTCAAAGAATGTGATTGATAACTATGAGTTGGGCTCATGTGTTTTTCTGCAGTCTTTTACTTTCTTTAAGCCATAAGGTGCTAGTCTTGCCTCTATACAATACACTAAGTTCTGGTACTGCTCATATCATTTTATATCTATATTTTATATCCTTCCCACTAATGATGTTGCCTTATCTTTCAGAGCTGCCATCCTTTCTGAAGACTCCGATGGATCTGACGATCCGGACTGGGACTATGGCCAGGCTGGAGTGTGCTGCCGAAGGCCATCCGTCACCCCAGATTGCTTGGCAGAAGGACGGAGGCACCGACTTCCCGGCTGCCCGGGAGCGCAGGATGCACGTGATGCCAGATGACGACATCTTCTTCATCGCTAACGTGAAGACCGAAGACATGGGAGTGTACAGCTGCACGGCTCAAAATGCAGCTGGCAGCCTGTCTGCAAACGCTACTCTCACCGTCCTGGGTGAGTCACCCACCTGATCAACAGAGCGTATTACTGATGTTATACTACTGGGTCATCTCAGCTGAGTCACTCTGCTCAAATTGGCTGCTCATTTATGTCTGTCACTCATTACTCACCCTTGTTTTTTTGTGTTTCCTCGTCTGCAATTTTAACTAATGACGAATGCAAACCTTATTATACCATGTCCATGGAGAATACTTCAATCTGGCTGGATGTAGCATCTCTTGCACAACTTACATCTTAATAACTGTGCTTCTGAGACTTAATTTAAGCTGTGCACTGGTATATAATCAATGACTCAAGTCTTAAAGCCTCCCTCCAGCCAGTTTTACTTCCTGTTTTTTGGTCAACGTTCTTTCTCAAACAGAGAATGGGGGTGTGGTTAATAGTCAGATGTAATTCATTACCATAGAAACCAGATTTCATCGTTTTTCAGCCCAGTTTAGATGGATTTACTGTTTATCCGACTACAAATGAGACAAGAATTAGCACAACAAACCGACTCCCTTTCACTCACTCTCTTCTTAACCGTCTTTTCCTGGTGAGGCCGCACGCTGGCCACAGCGCACCTGAGGATGGATAGACATGTTGCTGAGGTCCGTTTGAAATGCAGTTCCGGGACGTTTTGGAGGTGCACTGTCAACCTGCTGCCCTGTGATTCGTTTATATCTCTAATGGGACTTTACTCTCGTTTTCTCTTGAGTTGACAGTTGTGCGCTCCCTGTTGTCTGGACCTGTCAGAGGCCGGCAAACCTCCAAAACGGCATCGGCTGCTTTCTGTTAATTTGTCTCCGGCAGGAGGAGACGGTAAATAAGAGAGCCAGTGAGAGAGACAGTCAGGGTGTTGTGTTAATTCTGCCGCTGGGATTTCATGTAGACTAATCCACTGCATTGATTGCGCTCGTTCTCGGCACACACAAATGCCATTCTGAAAATCAACACACTAAACTAAGATGGAGGAAACTAAAAAATGAAATTAAAACCCTCAGTTAGCTAATAAACAGATGATAACGGATGATGTATGACTTGCAGCGTCTACTATAGTCATACATCATATTCCCATTTTACCAACAACCTTCTTTTTTTTTTTTACTTTGAGCACAAAATTAAGTTATTTGTCAAAAAAAAATTGTCAAGCAGTGTTGCTAATCAACTTAGTCAGGAAATGACTCAAATAAATATGAAATATCATCGTACTAAAAAACGTTCTCAAAACAAAAAACTTGACCTTACCATACACATCCATCTGAATGGTTTGACACAAATGCCACTGGGATAATCCTTATTAAATCAAAAATCTTCTCTTCCAGAAACTCCATCCTTCATGCGGCCGCTGGAAGACAGAACAGTGGCCCGCGGTGAAACCGCCGTGCTTCAGTGTATAGCTGGAGGCAGCCCGGCCCCTCGTCTCAACTGGACCAAAGATGACGGGCCACTGGTGCTCACCGAGCGCCACTTCTTTGCCGCGGCCAACCAGCTCCTTATCATAGTCGACGCCGGTCCTGCTGATGCTGGGAAATACACCTGCATCATGTCTAATACTCTGGGAACAGAACGCGGCCACATCTACTTGGGCGTCTCACCATCGCCCAACTGTGACACCGGCACGGGATACGACCAGGACGGCTGGACCACCGTGGGTATCGTGGTGATTGTGGTTGTGTGTTGCGTGGTCGGAACCTCGCTGGTCTGGGTCATTGTCATCTATCACATGCGCAGGAAGAGCGAGGACTACAGTATCAGCAACACAGGTCAGCAGTTTAGACACAAATATGTGTGATATGAAATAAATGGGCCTTATTTGAAGCTTCACTCAATAATGTTGGCTGTTTGGAAACCATGAAATGTGTTTGTGGGGACAGATCTTTGTTGTGAGGACAAGACTGTTTCACAGAACTCAATAACGTGTAACAAAATGTGTCTCTGTTTGTTCCAGATGAGATGAATTTGCCAGCCGACATCCCCAGCTACCTGTCCTCTCAGGGTACTTTGTCAGAGCCTCAGGAAGGCTACAGTAACTCTGAGGCTGGCAGCCACCAGCAGCTCATGCCTCCCCTCTCCAATGGATACGTCCATAAGGGCACAGATGGTGAGTCATCTTCCTTTTAGATCTGGTGAATTCCACCATGTTTAACTCTGTAACAAACCCTTTTGTCTTTAGGACGAGGATATTTTTACCTTTTTGTTTCCTCGTGATCAGGAATAATAATATTTTGTGAGATCTATAACAAGATTTATCATGATGACAAGATAATTATGTCATGATCTTGGCATAATAAGTATGGTTTTCTGGCATAACATAAGCACACAAAATTCTCATAGTAATCATCCATGATCTGCACATATAAGGTACGTAAGCCCGTACAAATCACTTCTGACATGGAAAAATGGACAAAAACATTGGTTTCTTGAAATAAAAAACAGGTTATCAAATTTTGCTTTTCAGAATTAAAACGTTTTGGACATTTCCGTGCCCATTAGGTTCTTGTTTCTGCCTTTGTGTTTCGGATCAGATCGTTGCTGAAATGATACACTGACTAATTATCATGTATGTCCCAGGTGTTTGTTATGGAGACACAGGCAGCGAGGTGGAAACTGAGGGGAACGGCATGCTGCACTGCAGGGTGGGCTCTCTGTTCACTGGCCGGAGCAGCTTCCACCCTGGAGAGCCCCGTGACGGACTAGCTGGACTCCCCACAGGTTAGTGTCATCTACACACAAGTGGCTACGTGGTTTATATTGATTTTTAAAGGATTCAATTTTGTCCGTGTTCTTGGTGTTCAGCTCAGAGTTCATTTTTTTCGTTTCTGAAGGATTTTGAAACTACGATATCTATGCCTATATTATATTATGTATATTTTGATATAATGACATTTGAACTATTTCAATAAGAGCATACTACTGTAAATAATCTGGTCAGGATGCTAGTAACAGTTTCAGCAGTACGAGCATATTATGATGGACACAACGGGCCCACCAAAAAACACCACTAATAATAATAAACTTTATTTATATGGCACCTCTCATACACAAAAAGCAGCTCAAAATGCTTTTACAAAACTGAAAAGTAAAAGAGCAGACAATTAAGACAACAGCTAAAATGTTGAAACTAAACAGCTACTACATAACAGTTATGTTATAACAAAAAATGTCTTCAGTACGTTTTGTATGCAGATCCCCAAATTTGAAATGAAATTCCAGGTCCCGAAAACAGTTTTGAAAGTGTATGAAAAACAAATTCTGAAATAAATTAATACAGATTATAGTTGTTTTACATGTAACAAATATACTGTGAGAATAATCACAATTAATCAGGTGATTAAATGTACTTGAGAGGCTTCTTCCCAGCCACATTCAGCATACATCACACTGGCCGAGTCTCAAAATGAAGCCACGGTCTTGACAAACAAACATATGGAGAGTAACACTTATCATGCTTACTCTTTCTTGCCAGGTGGTGCAGGCCCGCTGGTCATCTGCTCCGACTGCTACGACAACGCCAACATCTACTCTCGCACACGGGAGTACTGCCCCTACGCCTACCTGGGGGAGGACGACCCGCTGGACAAGACTCTACCAGGCCTGAAGGAGAGCTTCAGTGAGCATGCCCAGCACAAGGACACGACACTGGAGAGCCTCATTAGCAACCTGGACTCCGCCGACTTTCTCACCTCGCACAACAAAAGGTTGAGCAGCCACACTCCCCCGGAGCACTACGCTAATGGTGAGACTTGGAAACAGAAATTTTACCTGTTAGAGCAAGGTGGTGACACCAACTTTTGTCAAGGCGCCAACCATCATGCCCTACCTGCTGAGGTGTTTTGGGGTAACATGTTGAATTTTCACCCTCCTGCAGCTACTGAAATGTTTTTAAAAACCTGTGTGAACATTTTCCTCTCCGTTTGGTGGCCGTTATAAATCTCTCAGATGCTCAGGCAGGTTTGCTCTTAGCTTGCTTTTATATCCAGTATATACCAGAGTTGGGACCAAGTCATTGTTTTGTAAGTCTCAAGTCTTGGCGCTCAAGTCCCAAGTCCTAAATTTTGAGTTTTGAGTCCTTAACAAGTCATAATGTGTTCTTCACCAAATGTAAAGCCATTTAACAGCAGAGTAACTGGCGCTCAGTAACGTAACGTTAGTCCTTCATGGTTTTCTCCTGCAACTTGATTTGATACTGTTGGATTGGTTCAAACAAAGTGGATATAGGGAATTAAGTGTAAGATAATAAAATGCACGTCCCAATAATATTCACCAAAAATAAAGAGTCCAGAGTTCAACAAAAAAACACCACTTTTCATGGATTCAACAATAAACAACAAAAGATAGAAATTAAGTTTATTCAGTTCAGCTCAGTTTTTAGTGAATCCTCTTCCCAAACAAATCAATAAAGGACTTCTCAGAAAGTAAATAAACCAACATCTCCGACACCTCGGGCAGTTGATCGTCTTTGTGCACACACTTTTTAAATAACATACTGTTTAATCTTTAGCCTTGGGGGGAAGGTATCACATTTTTTCAAGTCAAAAGGCTCAAGTCCAAGTGGAATCACTGGTTTTAAAGTTGAGTTGTAAGTCTTTTTTTTATTTTGCTGTTAGCAGCCGGTAAGCAGCACAGTCCTGCATGAAGCTAACAGCTAACATTAACTAGCTCTCGACCTGCCGAGTTCAACATGGATTTGTTGTTCGCAATGTAGCATTGTCAGGGAAAAAATAGAGGGCGTTTCTATCGTCTCCAGGACACTGTTAGTCTCGAGCCCTGAAAGAACCTATGGTACCTGCGGTACAGTAGAAAAACGAGTACCGTCACGTTATCGTCAAATATCGGTTCTCGTGACAACCCTATTAACCAACACTCCAAAATCGAAAGGTTCGCAAGTTACATGGATATATACATACATGGATTACATGGATAAAACAGTGAAAAGCCGCAAATCCTCACGTTTGAGAAGCTGGAACCAGATATATGAGTAATTGTTAAAACAAGTTTGTGTTTGGGAATCAGTTAGTGGGAGATGATATGTATGTAGGCATCTAATTCTTGTGTTTTACTGTCTTTACAGACTCTCTTAGCAGGTCCTTCTGGGGAGAAGTGGAAGATCCGTCCTCCAAACCCCAACCAGGCGCGTCCCAGCACCCAGTGACAGTACACAGGACACCACCTCTGGCCTCCACTGCCGACGGGGCGGAGGAGCAGAGCGAAGCAGAGGCGGACTGTTTTCCCAGCCAATGCACACAGGACCACAGAAGTGCCTCTAACAGGACTAACCCTCAGGAGCACCCTGCTCCCACATAGGTCCTCATACTCCACCCACGTTCTGCCTCGGACACTCCTCATTGCTGCAACCCCCCACCCCCTCACCCTCCCTTCACCCACTACCTCCAAAGAGACTCCTCACATTCTGCCAAAGATGCTCTCTTGTATGTTTACATTCCCCTTTCACTCAAGAGGACATAACTAACGGTCTCCGCTGTGGAGAGACCGCCGTGTCAGGCTGGAGGAACGGACCAGTGATTGAATTTACCTCCTACTTGACACCTCCACCTCTGCAGGAACCTTTTTCTCCCACGTCCTCCATTCTCCTTTTGTTCTCTTCTCTCTAGAGAAAGCTATGAATGTATGCTTTTAAAGAGCCATGTCGGAGGCTGCCGCGAGAGAACGCATAGACATTGTCGAGTCTTAACGAGCCCTCTCCTCCGCTCCGTTCACTGCTGAGATTTTCTCTCATCATTCCTGGTACAGACACCTGTTGGAGCAGACTTTGGTACAAATTACAAACCACCTATTCCCAAGTTGGGAGGCTCAAACAGGTGACACTTGCAGTTCCCTGACCAGCAGTTCGTGGTTAATATCGGAAAGAACATTGAAGACATGCGTCCCACATTCCCACAGCCATCCCGACTGACTCAAAGCTATGCTATCTGGTATCTTGTTATGCAAATCCCAGAGACAGTGACACCAAAATGTGGTGTATATTATGAATATATATGAATATATCCTATATCATCTATCTGTTTTTGTCCTATGTCAAATGCAATTCCTTCATTTTATGTGTTTGTAATGAGAAGCAGTTTGGGGAGAAAGCGTAACATGTTTTTTTGCACATGTGACAATCATGGTTTTGCTGGCTATTTTCTCATGGTTGTCTATCTGATGGCCTTTTAAACAAGCATTCTCAGTAACCTCGATCAGGTGACATTATGGCTTATATATATATACTATATATATACACAGTATGCACTGATTTGTTTTTCCCCTTTATTATACTTTACAGGCACTTAATTTAATGCTGGTAAACTTTATTATGCAGTGCGCATGTCGTTTTACATTGTGAGGATTCATCATCACAGTTTTATCTCAAAACGTTCCTGATCCTTCCGTAGATATCGATTAAGCCGAGGTTTTCACTTGGGACTGTGAAAAATGAGAATGTATTGTATTATTTTATACATGTGTGTATGTATGTATGTTTGTGTACATAAGGCTAGTAATCTATTAAATTCCATGTGCTACTAGTCCGTTTGCAGAGAGGTTTGAGACATAAGCTGCAGTAATTTTAAGCTTCATTCATTTTAAGTCTTTATTGACCCAGCCGTTTTACCTGTTTGTTCAGGTAACAAGACATTTTCCTCCTAACTGAAAGATAGTACTTAAACAGCTGCCAGATTCAGCAAACTGTACTGTTTCCACATGTCGGCTATTAAAAATTGCTTTGGGGATTTGACAAGGTAAATGCCTCTCGTGTAAAAGATCGTCAGCTTCGATGTCATGAGTCGTCCTTAAAAATTCCTCTTGATTATTGCACTTCAGAGATGTGATTTGGCTTTGTTTGTGACTCTCAGAAAACTCCTATTTGTTCAATATATGTTGTAAATTGCACTCAGTTGTCGGTTTATTAAGTACACCTAGCTAAAAGTAATGCGGTCTAATAGACTCTTTCACAGTTGTAAATGTAAACATTCCAAATGTGTCCCTGTTTATTTCCTGTTGCAATGTATGTGAATGACGTGTGTGAATGCAGTGGTTAGCACTGTCACCTCACAGCAAGAAGGTCCCGGGTGTAAAACCTTTGCCAAATCAAATATGCGGATCATAAAATCCGATCTCGGATGATCCGCTGTGGCGACCCTTAACGGGAGCAGCCGAAAGACGAACAGTCAACAGAATGCAATTCCGTTGAAACAGGTCTATACAACAGTCCCTAAATAAATCCTACCTTCATGAAGGTTAAAATGTCCAGTTTTAGAGAGGTGTTGGTTCAACTTTATGATCATTTTGGAGGATGTAGTTTGTGGTGCTGTTTTAATTGTACTGACAGGTGTTTCTATTATTTTGTCCACCCCATTTATATCAATGAGGGTAGGCTAAATGATCATAAAGTTAAATCAACACCTCTCTAAAAAAGTACAAAACAACTGAACATTCATGACGGTAGGATTTATTTAATTCGACTGTGCTAGTTTTAGCTAGGTGTACCTAATAAACTAGCAACTGAGTGTATATCATACTCAATTGTCACTTCTGTTATGTTGATTGTCACTACTGCTACATTCTGCTCTTTATTTTTATGACCAAGAACAGATGTGTCATGTTCCTGTTCTCCCTCGGTTGTAGCGGTACGCTACAGTGTGTGTTCAGACACTAACAATCAATAATGCTGACAAGTTAATCTACAGTGCAAATGTCTGATGGTGTAGCTTGATGCTATATTATTTTAAGTGTAACATGGCCATACAAAATATCATTACTTTGTATCAATATTGCTCAAAATTGTCTACATGTGTGTTGAGCAGCAGATGGTATCGGTACACCTCAGTGGTACGTGCAGATATGAGTTGCCAATGGAAGCAGATTTTTGTTGTTTTCTGACTGTTGGCCAATTTCGTGCCCCGCTTTGAGTGATTGAGGAAGAGTCAAGTCTTCCTAATGGAGCTACAACTCATCGGTTCAATATCTCCTGCCAACACAGCCTAACACAATGTGCATTAATATTGTTTTATTCTCCGAACGTCCTTTATGACTTTATACCAAAGTTTAGCAGTAAATGCTCTGGCAATATCCAATGCTGCTTTTTATTTTTTGTATCGTTGAAGTTTTTGTTTTCAGTCGTATTTTTTGGACCTTGTTTACCTGTACATTCTGTAAAGCATGTCTAAAGAGCCTTTTTTTGTTACGTAGCCATTACTCTGACATTAAACATGAATTCTGATAATTTGGTTTTTGGGTCGTGAATATCTGCCTCCATACTCTTCTCAGGTAGAAAGAGGATAATCGCTTATGCTGTCCATTATTTTCTTGATTGGTCGTTTTGTCTGTAAAATGACAGAAAATAGTGGAAAAAGCTCAAATCGCAATTTCCTCAGAGGTCAATATGACATATTTTAAGTGTTTGGTTTGTTTCAAAGATATTTAATTCATGATGATATTAGGGCTGACATAAATTCATTTTAACGGCACTAATTTCTTTAACGCATTAACGCAACTTGCGATTTTTAGGAAGTAGCGGGCTCAGTTTTAAAGTTAGATGTGTAAATACTGGCATCATATGAAACTAGAAAACATAAGGAATCCATGTCATACTAGCTTGTCTTGAAGGAGGTTAAATAACGCTCCAAACGTGTGCTAAATTTTAGCAAGGAAAAACTGGCATGGCCATTTTCAAAGGGATCCCTTGACCTCTGACCTCAAGATATGTGAATGAAAATGGGTTCTATGGGTACCCACAAGTCTCCCCTTTACAGACATGCCCACTTTATGATAATCACATGCAGTTTGGGGCAAGTCATAGTCAAGTCAGCACACTGACACACTGACAGCTGTTGTTGCCTGTTGGGCTGCAGTTTGCCATGTTATGATTTGAGCATATTTTTTATTCTAAATGCAGTA
>CAKAKR010050636.1:0-27500 GCA_916700685.1 Adelosebastes latens
CTATCAATGGAGCTGCCACTGACTGGCCCAGTCTGGAGATGGATGACTGGTGGGGGGTGAGGAGGTGGAGAGGGGAGGAGAGGAGAGGAGAGGAGAGGAGAGGAGAGGAGAGGAGAGGAGAGAGAGGAGAGGAGAGGAGAGAGAGGAGAAGAGAGGAGAGGAGAGGAAAAGTGGCCAAAACACTTAAAGGGGACACACTTTTTTCAGTGCTTGTGCACATATATTTGGGTATCTGGAGCGTCTACCAACCCACAAACTGTGAAAAAAGACAACCCGGTCAGTTTTTTGTGGGCTGTCTAGATCAGAAAACATGTGATTCAACAAGCCATTCAGATTTGGCTCCCCTTCCTATGTCACGTGCAGGCTCATTAGAATATACCGCCTACAGCTTGAGAACTTTCTTTGTAAAGGTGCACCATGTTTTTCTTGCAAGCCAATCAGAGCAGACTGGGCTATTTTAGCAGGGGGGCTTAAAGAGACAGGCGCTAAGACTGAACATTTCAGACAGGGTGAATACAGTTATATTCAGACAGACAGACAGACAGACAGATAGTATGAGAAAAATTGTGTTTTTGAACATTAAAGCGTGTTAACATGTTCTAGTAGAAACCCCAAATACAAGTAGGAATCCGGAAAGGAGCTGATATGTCCCCTTTAAAGGGTCAGTTCACATAAATCACAAAAAATTATACACGAATCCGGGGAAATACGGTAAGTAACTAAGTTGCCATTACTGCGGTGGCATCTCCCTACGATACACACACATTTGAATGCAAGTTGTCCTAAGAAATTTACATTTATCTACTTTCACCATACTTTCTATGTAATGTTGCTTTTGACAACGATGTCTAGGAGTTCGGTAAGAACCAGAGCAGTTCTCAGCTGCCTAGCGTTAGCCTAACTTCTTCTTCTTCTTCTTCTTCTTCTTCTTCTTCTTCTTCTTTCTCGGAGTTCAGTAAGAACCAGAGCAGTTCTCAGCTGCCTAGCGTTAGCCTAACTTCTTCTTCTTCTTCTTTCTAGAAGTTCGGTAAGAACCTGATTAGTTCTCAGCTGCCTAGCGTTAGCCTAACTTGGTGAAACAAGTTAAGCTCAGTTAACACTGCTTAGCTAGCGTAGCTAACATTAGTGGGCTGACACACTGTCGAGGGGCAGCGGTGGTCCCGCAAAATAAATGAACTTAATCGACTAACTGTGGCGTTATTGCGAAATATAACGTTAGTTGCTCTAACTAGGGGACAACTAATGACCATAATGTAAACATCATCCCTCTTGCATTACTTTTGGACGGACCAGGGACGGCGTGTCAATCTACGCTCGTTACATGCATAGTGTCCTTTTAAAATAAACTTCCGTTTTCACAGGAAGGTTTAGGCAACACAACCACTTAGTTAGGGTTAGGAAACAGTCGTGGTTGACGTCAACTTCACTGACGAGCGACTCACTGGACTGACGATACCGACGAGTCACGTGACTAAAGACTGACGTGACAAAATAAGTCAACGTTACTTTTAGTCTCACACGGGACACAAACACCTGGTTGAAAGTCTTGTGTTTGTTTGACCCATCCAGCACCCCTCCCGCCCCCGCCCTGAACGGACTCTCTACGGACGGACTATTTATTACATAATAAATGTATATCGCCAAGAAGTGAAAGTCAATTGTTCGTTCCATTGCAACATCAGCGCCCAGGAGCAGAGCTACGCTTCCGCAACTACCGGACGCCAGTAAAATGTCCTAGTAAAGTGCCATTCAAAAGTAAAACAGAATTATTTCTATTCTATTGTCATATTCTACTGAAATGGCCTGTGTTGAACAATAACATATTATAAATATAATACGCGTTTTCAGTCCAAAATGGCGGCAGCTGCTGCACTGTAGTTTCTTCTCTTGGCTTCTATACTCTTTGTTAATACTACGTCACTTGCTCCGACCATCTATTAACGCCACATGTGGGTTTTAATTGGAGTTAGTTGAAAGCCCGGTTCGTCACTTTCTGTTGCTTAAGGGTGCTTCCGTGCGTTGGTTTCCGACGCAGAAGGGCACTGACCAAATGGTGGTATTTGATGAGTTGGGAGTGAGAACGGGTTGTCGTTTTACTTTCCTGTCAAGAGCAATTTGAAATACTTTTTTTCCTGGTTTCTTTTACAGTAAAGTCCTACTGTCGTCTGTCATTTAAACATGTTGGAAATAACTTGGTTCGGTTGATTCGCTGTGTGACAGAGAGTCTTCAAAGTGGTCACATACTGTACAAGCACTCATATATTGAGGCCCTTCGACTTGATGTGCTCGCTCACCCCAGGAGAGTTTCTCTCTAACAGAGTGTACCATGGGAAAGTGTGTGTCTGGGTTTAGCTGTGGTAAACCAGCTGAATGGGAGAGTGTGTGATTATGCACAGTCCACATATCTGTGGTGGCCTATAGATCATCATCTGTGTGACAGTGTGCTTCTCTCTGTATTATCACCGTCTCAATCTGTCTGTCTCTGCAGATCACAGAAACCGACTGACACAAAAACTCAACTGAGCCGTTAGAGGATACAGCTGAGTGTCTGGCGGTGTTGGGAATGTTAACGGAATACTCCAAGGGATTTGGTCAACTGACATAAACCCTGAAATCACCCATGTGTCCCTCATAAATCATTTTCTCTGGTGCTTCATGACAACTGTTTAGCATGCACCGTGTGTGATAGAAGGCCACGAGCGTTCAAAAGTGACAAAATGAGAATGTGCGGTGGCTCTGAAGCTAATCATCAATGCGGTCGTGCATGTTTTCTGGAAATTTGTAAAACTTAGCATCTACTACTTTTAAAATACAGCGACCGTGACATTCTTGTGTCTTGGCAACCACGTCTTTTTCAAAGATCAGCGGTTTTGTGGCTCCCAGTGGCTCTAAAGAGCTAGTTACACTCAAGAATCAGACAGCGGAGGCACATGCCGTTTTGTTTAATACCATATTGGATGTCAGCATACATGAGCATGTACATGCGCATGAACTTTGCGTGCAGTCCGCTGGCATAAATTGCAGGCTGTACACTGATAAAGACCTTCATGGACATGGGCAAATGACTAAATCATGTTGCATATGCAGACTTTTTTTTTAGCCATGCAACCATGAGGCCTCTAAAGATGGTTCATCAATTACTTGGTCAGCTTATACCACTTTGATCTGGTAGCATGGGGTTGGGTCACTTTAATGTAGAGGGAAAATACTTTGAATATCCCTGTAAATATCCAATTCTGTTCAGATTGGTTTAGTTTTTTTACAGAAGTCCTTAAAGGTACAATGTGGCAGCATTTAACCTCTACTACTGCGTCCATACAATCTAAATATACAGTCATCCAAAAGAAGCCAACTACTAACTAACAGCAGGGCAAGGATACGCAAAATTCAACCAAACTGCTGAAACTCTGAGAGCCGGCTTTGGGAAAACGGACCTTCAGTTAACGGTTTGCTGTAGCAACCAATGCTAATTTTCTTAACGAAAACTATGACGAAATATGTTCGTCAATGACCTTTTTTCCAGGACTAAGACGAGATGACCAATGTCATAAATCACGTACAGTGACAAGACTAAAATCTAGTTTAAAACCATGAAATTTTTTTCCAAAATCTCTCTTTATTTTTGGCACTTTCCACATTCTCTTCCCCTCTCTCTGTCACTCTCTCTCTGTCTCAAACACACACACACACACAACGCACTGTGGCAGCGGGGCTAAGTCCGTCTCTGTCATTCTTGTCTCACACCTCAGTCCTGACACTTGTGCTACAATAATGCATAAAGTTGCCGATTTGCAGGTCGGGTTCGGGTGGTTGAGTAACGGATATTTTGACATGTTGGGTGGGTGGATCGGCTCTCATAACGGACCGCTGGGTGCGACTGAACCGCGCATCATTAATGAGCGCAGTAAGGAGGACTCAAACTAACTGCAAAGTTGCATTCTTAATCATTCAACCTGTGTTTTTCATCAGAGAATGATAAAATAAAATTGTATGTGAAATAAGTTTGACTAAAATGACAGAAATGTTCAATATAATCTGATGACTAAACAAGACTAAGAGCTGACAAAATTAAGGGAGAAAACATTTTGACTAAAATCGAATGACTTTGACTAAAACTGGACTAAAACGTTTTGAGTTGTCGACTAAAACTAGACTAAAGCTATGAAGGATAAAAATGACTAAAATGTGACTAAAACTAATAAGCATTTTCGTTTTAATCTAAAATAGCTGCCAAAATTAACACTGGTAGCAACTTGCATTCAGCCAGCACAATCCCCAACGCCGGAAGGTCTGACCTGTGTAACGGCAGCAACTGAAAGTTGGCTGATCCTGTGGGGAGTCGGGGCACACCCCCGATGGTGGGGTTTGCGCTGGCTGAATGCTACAGCTAACTACTAACTGCTAACTGTCTCCCGGAGCTGCCGCCCACTCTCCTCCTGGCAAAGTAGTCTCCTGGTGGCGCGGAAGACGAAACGAAAATAACACAAGTCGTTTTCTGGTTTCTGCCACTTTGGATTTAATCCAATAAACAAACAATCAAAACATACAATAAACTGAAAGGTTAATCACTATAAGCAACTCCTTTCATATTAAACATAGTTTGATCCGTTGTTCATATAACAAGATTGATGAGTGCAGCTTTGAAGGGACTGTTTGTAACTTCTTACACGTATAAATCATTGTGGGTCGGTGTTCCATGCGCGCTCTCGTGTGGCTACGCTGTTCAGACGAGACTCCAACACAAACTACACGGAAGCACCAAAACCGCAAAGTTATATCTAGTGAAGCCCGTCTGTTAAACAGTGTTGGCCGCGGTCGGAGGACGCGGGGGAGACCGTAGCTTTGGTCTCCAGGACCGGAGTCTCTGCTGTACTCTGCTCCTCTGCCTGCTTGCCTTCACTCAAACACCGCGCTCGTTCTCACTCGCTCAGCTCGCTCCACCTCACGTGCATGCGTGCACATTACACACTGCAGAAGAGTTAGTTTAGCTCTGAGAATATCTAGTGAATGTACAGTGGACGTTTGTGCAGTAATAAATGCTGCAGCTCATCCAGACCAACAAAGGTGTCTTGTGAAGTGACGGGGCTCCGCAGAGAGAAACGTTATCGTCTCCGACCAAAACTCCGGTGTCTCCCCTGTTCCCTCCGGCCGCGGTCGGGAGGCTGAAGCAGGAAAAGCCAACACTAGGATCAGCATTGATTCATGGAGATACCTTCGTCTGGTCAGCTAACATTACTGCCAAGCAGGTGAAATATAGAGTGATATTGTGGTTTTAGCTGACGTGTGTCGCCTCACTGTTTTAAGCGATGCTCGTTCATGTCTATGTAGAGCGAGCACAAGCGCGAGCAACAGGACGCTGACTTTCGTTGACTTAACGACCACAGGTGTCGCTGTTAACAAGCATTTTGGATTCTTACACAGAGTCCCTTTAAATAATCCAGATGGCATCCTTCACTTGAATCGAGCATGAATCTGTCACATTCAGGTAAAAAAAAAAAAAAGTCCACTTTGAAAACAGAGTGTGCGATAATAAAAAATACACACATAATAAAGAACGACAAAATAAAAGTAATTCTGTTGCTGATTCTGATTGTACAAACCGTGCCAGACTCTATCAATGGCTCTAGCTGTTACTAATTGGGCAGCCAGCAAATCTTTCCCTGGAGAGAGGAAGAAAAGTAGTTTCTCAGGAGTGAGTATTGATAAGGTTCTGTGTAATGGCCCCTTTTGTGTGTGATCCATGTACGTCTCTTTGTGGTTCCAGTCCCCCCGCTGAGAGACAGACAGATATAGGGCCCATTATGGATGAGTGGCTGCCATGATCGATGACCTGGGGGACTAAACCCAGATCGGCCATCGATACACGTTTCGGCGCACGCAAACACGCGCGCATACACACACACTCAGTGCTCTATCATTTCATTTATCATTTATTACGAGAGCAGAGACACATCCCAGGTTGAGGAGGGAGATAATGATTCAAGACCACGGCTGTTTGTGTCTGCTGGTCAGTTTATAGAATGTAATGACAGAGTGGAGACAGAGATTGTAAGAAGGAGGCTTCGTCTTCTTCTTGCCATCCAATGTCTTTCTTTTAGCTGAGTGTGTTTACATGCAGTATAAATAGCTGTTTCCATGCGTTGTCATATCCGGTTCACAAATAAAACTGCACAAGTGCACAGGATCTTCTGAGCATTATCATTTAGACAGACCATAAATATCTGCTGTAACAATGATGAGGTACTTATAACCTTAATGGTAGTGCTAACAATAGAAGCAGTAGTACTATAACAGAGAACACAGTTCAAGTAGGTTGCCCTCAAGCAGGAAAAGCTCCAGCAATGCATTTTCCGGTTGAATTGTAGTGTAGGCCTCTAAACTTTTCTCTTCCCAGTAATGATTCAATCATCAGACTGTTAGCAATGAGGCCTTTGCACACCAAGTCTGTATTTTTCGTTTTTTAAATTCGTCATCCGATTAAAAAATGTTACGCACAAAAACCTTGCACACTGAGTCTGATGTGTTGTATTATTCTATTTTTTGCAAAAATTTGCAATATGAGACAAAACTAAATAAATGACGTGGGTGCGAGGGATATCGCTAGTCCCAAACGGGGCTAATATGAATGATTGACATCAGCAAGAAGCTACCGTTTAGCTGCCTCAAGCACAATCACTATTGTCTAATCTTTCGTGCATCCTTCGTTTAGCGACCATCCCCGATTCCAGACTGTTCTGCAATCCCCTTCCATAATCTCCAATCATCATAATCTTTACTTTCCGCATCTCTGCATTCTTTTATTTCTTTATTGTAAAGTGCTTTTTGCTGGGAGACGAGGTGTCTGAATGTTTATCAGATGCCATTTGGGATTATTCCGTTTGCACGGACGGTGGCTCTGAGTGGTCAAACAACCCTCTTTGGCCACAGTCTCCCGTCACAGGTTAGATGTTCTAAAGCCTGAAAACAGAGCCATGAGGAGGTGCAGAAGTCTAGTTATCTCTCAGAACACTTGAATTACAATATGCTAACCCTAACCCGATACGGAACGGATATGACGTCACGTTACTCAGACTACAACAATAAAAGCGGTAACGTCCTATCGATACAAAATTATGAATACATTTTTTCCCACCTCTAGTAAATACCCAAGTAAACTTTTATTAGTTATCAAATGTACAATAGCCCCATATGGAGAAAGTGAGCTATTAGAGCTATGGAGCTATGGTACAGCAAAATGCACACTTGACGGTGGAATCACGTCCACATGGTTTCATAATTGACCGAAAAACGTTGAGCTTGAATCACACTACTCATACACAGTCCTGACCATTGAGCAGCCCCAGGGGGACAGCTTGGTTATTTGGTAGTTGGACGAGGAAGGAGTACGTGTTGTTCATGATTCTGTCCTGGGATTCTGATCCCAGGCTGCCATTATGATGTCAGTCAGCCCTCTGAGAGTGCCGTCTCAGAGTTCAGCTTTCCTTGTAATTGTACACAAAGCTGAGCACTGAGCTTTGCAAGTTCTTCCGTTCCCATTTCGCCCTCTAACTTTTGATGAAGTTGTTTGTGTATACAACTTGAAATATGGTGCCAAAAACGGCCCGCGCACTTCTTGCTTACACTGCCTTTCTAAAACTTGCTCACTTCTCCTCCAACTCCTGAGTGTGTGTATGTGTGTGTGTGCGCGTGTGCGTGCACACGTGTGACGAGACACTCCCTGTACTGCTCACAGAGATTAAATTTCAAAAGGATCAAAAATACACCAGACAGTCCTGCTAGGATAATCAATCACCACACCCCAAGATGTGTGCATGTTTGTGCGTGTGTGTGAAGGAGAGAGAGAACAGAGAAACAGAAAGAGACGGAGCTAAAGATAGGGAGAGGGAGAGAGAGAGAGAGAGAGAGAAGTGTAGCCAAGGAGAGGGGAGAGCTGTGGGGGGAACTAAAATACATACATATAGTTGGGAGTGTGGCCTGCGTCTATGTGTCTGCGCTGGGGAATTGGAGTCATAAATCAAACGGCCTGTCAGAACTGGTGGTGGGGTTGTTGGAGAACATGAAGGGGGGAGAGTGGTATGGGGGGAACGGGGGAACGGGGGGGATGGAGGGAGAGAGGAAGAGGGGGAGAACCTCAGTCATTCACACACTGCATCACACACTGAGCCTGAATGCAATTTCCCCTGAATGTCAGACAGAGATGCGAGGTGGGGCAGATAAGAAAACTGTGCGTGTGTTGGCGTGCGTATTGGTATGTGTCCCTGTCCCCGTCCCTGTCCTCGACCCCAGGACGCGAGACACGGGCCCAAATCTCATTATGCCGACATGATAGAATTTGCTCTCTGTGTAACCTCATTATCCTCACTGTTAGATAAGGCGCTGTAATTGCTCGCAGCAACAACAGCCATATAGAAAGGCCTGTTTCACCATGTGTGTGTCTACACCGTGTGTTAGTATGTGTTTTGAGGCCTAAGTTGGATCGCTTTATACCAGGAAGCCATCACCCCGAGCAATGATATTCCTATTTAGATACTCGCATCAACGAAATGACACACGGTGTTGAACGGCAAGTCGTGTGAAAAGACGATTAGTTTAATCATCGATGCCAGTACAGGTACTTTGTGTCATATACTGTACATATATACAAGATGTTTCTGAAAACAGTTTGAGTTGAGAAAAAGACATAAGCGTAACAGAATATTGATTCATATTTGATCAGCGCTGCCTAGTTTGACTGATTGATTGGAGTTCGCGAGTGATTGACAGCTGCTTCCGTTGAATGAACAGCCAATAGGAACGCTCTCTCCCGTCACAGGCGATTTTTAAAGCCTGAAAACAGAGCCATGAGGAGGTGCAGAAGTTTCTCTCAGAACACTTGAATTACAAAATGCTGAAAAGTTATTATGGAATTTTTGCCCATTGATGCCAAAAACATGCTGCCTACTGAAGCTTTAATAGGTGCTGGTAGATGGATTTTGATAACTTCGGACGAAGCCAGGCTAGTTGTTTCCAGGCCTTTATGTTGAGCTAAGCTAACCATCTACTGGATGTAGCTTTGCATTTAACAGACAGATGTGAGAGTGGTATTGATCTTCTCATCTAACTCTAGAGAAAATAAGAGAAATAGGCATTAACGTAACATAATATTGATTCATATTTGATCAGCGCTGCCTAATTTGACCGTTTGATCGGAGTTCGCTAGTGATTGACAGCTGGCTCTGATAGACGGCAGCTGGACAGCGGAACCTAAGATTAGCTCATACTGCTTGTTTTCCTTTCCGTCTGTGAAATCTTGCCGTTAGGAGCACCGGAGGACACAGAGGCACATGATTTTTTTCAGGTTACCTGTTTCATGTACTACTGTCACGATATAGCGACCGTTTTATAAAAATACCCTTTTTGAATCATATTTGTTCCAATCTCGCCTACTTCAGCTTTAACATAACCAAAGAAATTCAAATCAGCATCTTTTATTCCACATTTCACGGACAATAAATCAAACTAAGGAAATATTTTCTATCACTGTGGTTTTATCCCTAAAAGAAGGCTCTGTCAAACCAATGAAACATGTGCTTCATTTACAAAACACATCTTAGATGTGTGATCTAGAAGAAAATAACATTATCAAGTACTCTAGCAAAGGTCACCACAGAAGTCAAACTGCGTTTATGAGGAGAAAAGAAAACCTTCTCATCCATTTGGTGCTAATTTTGTTATGAAAAAAACATTTGAAAGGATTTTGCCCTTGACAGACGATCAATTATGGCGAAAAGAATCTGTGATTTTATTTATCGGCTGTGATCTTAGAAAAATGTGTCTTGGAAGTGTCAGCGTCTTCCTGGAGCTATGGAGTTATTCTGGCTGTTTTCACATTCAACCAAGGAGCTCTTCATTTCCTCGCCAGTGTTTTTTGTTTTTATTGGAGCAATTACATTAACTCTATTTTAAACTGCAGTTACATTTTCCACAACATCATCACACAGTGAAACGGTGGGCAATATTAACTTATAGTAGCAGTTTCATTGAAAATACGCAGGAATTAATCACATAAATACAAACACAACACAAAATACAGAGGTTGCTGAAATGTAAAGGCCTTTAAAGTGATAAGAAGCTGTAAGATGCCCGCAGGCCTGAGGCTGATAAACTGTTTCGCATCGGAATTAGTGGGAGCACTCAATATGAATGACGAAGAACAAACTTTTTTGTGTGGCTTGAATGGTAAAGTGCTCGGAAGAAATGAGAGACAGCAGCCAATGAGAAGCCTGTCAGTCGAGCATCTCGTGGTAAGTGTTCTTTTATGGAAGACGGAACCTTCCAAAATAAAAAAAATAAACAAACAAATAAATAAATAAATGACTCGATTACATAAATAAATATGTCAATAAATGTAGCAAAAATATAAAAAAATAAATGTAGCCATTAATTAATTGATAAAATGAGACATAAATTGATATTTTTGTTTTAATTTGCTTCTTTATATATCTATCTTTGTATTAATTCCCTTATTTATTTACTCTTCTGTTTAATTTTCCCTTTTATGTATTTATTTATTTCTCTTAATTTTCAAAATGATTTATTTATTTATTTATTTGTTTATTTATTTACTTATTTTTACATTTATTTTTTATTTTATATAGATTTTTACATGTATGTATTTATTTATGCATTTATTTATTAATTCCTGCACGACTTTCCCTTTACATTTCACCCCTTATTTATTCCCCCAAACTTATGTATTTCTGGATTCTTTTCTTCATACATTTCTTTATGCGTTTCTGCCTCATTATGCAAATGAGGGGGCTGTCACTCAACGTGTGTCATCATGCAGGAAACAAAACAGAAATATCAATTTATGTCACATTTGACCAAGTAATCAATTCAATTATTTTGTTACATTTAATGGCATATTTATTTATTTATCGAGTCATTTATTTATTTATTCTTTGATTTTTGATTTTGGCAGGTTCCATCCTCCATATTCTTTATCGTTTTCAGGTTACAACAGAAGAAAGAAGGTAACTTTTATTCTATCTCAAATCTATATCGATATCTACATCTCATAATTCATTAATATCACCCAATTATTGCAACTTCTTCAGTTTGCTTAGCTAAATTTTTAAGCTTAAATCAAGTTTACACATAGAAAACCAAAGCACTTACTTCAATTTCACTGTAACATAACTCCATGACAGAGAGACTGAAATGTGCGGGACAAGCACGAATCCTACCCGCTGCGCCCAGAACCAGAAGAGAGGGCTCATGGGAAGTGCAGACATCCCAGATGCATGTTATCCCTCAGTAGCATTTATTCAGCTGCAAGAAAAAGCTGCACATGTATCACTCTGGTAAGAATAGCAGTTTTGTGGTCGAAACTGAATAGTACGCGGTACGTGTGTGTGTCTGTATGCATTGGTTCGTACAACCTTCGACCACCCACAATACACCTCGCTGGACGTCTCTCTCGCTCCTTTTGCCAAAAGCAGCATGGAAAAGCTAGCTTTATGAGCTTGTGGGCAGCAGAGGAGAAGAGGGGAAATGTAGATGATTTGTAGGGAGACCATAATGGAGACAGATGATCCTTCTCTGGGTCTGTCTGCTGTTGAATCAGCGCTGCCACCCAGTAGGGGAGTGTGCATTCTCTGGCCTGGCTCTCTCTCTCTCGCTGTTATTTCTGTTTTCATACTGCTCCTCTTATAGACCTCCACTGCAGTCCATTTCACATCCATCCCAGAACATACTGAGCCATGAGGCAGACAAGCACGCCAGACAGCACCACCACAACTCATTCTTTCTCTTTGTGAAAACGTTTACACAGAGCATGACGAAGAGCAATGCTGGCAGCGTGGGCCGCAATACTTTAGATCAGTGAACTTTGACTCTCAGGTGGTGAAATGGTGGTTTGTGAAAAAGATAGATGACATATGCTCCTCAGTTCCCCATCCACCTGCTGACACCACCTGTCCTACATCCACCTCTTCAACTCCCACTCTGGCTTCCTTCTCAATCTCACCCGTCTCCCGATGAGGTACTAACCCTGGTTACCTCCCACCGGTCTGACCACCTGTCCTCTTGACCACATATCCCCTCTCATCTTCTTCAATCTATCGCTCCTGACCTCCTTCCTTTCCTCACCTGCCTCATCAATACCTCTTTGACAACTGGTTGTTTTCCTTCACTGACCTGATGATACCGACGAGTCATGTGATTTTGTGAATTTGGTGTACATTTTATTAACATCAAAATAAAAGGTTATTATAGTACCGGCGGTCCCTGGGGACCATCATGCCTCCGACAACACTACCTTTGCCAGGCAACAGCGGTGTGCAGAGCTTCAGAGAGCCGGGGATGAGAGCAAGCGGGCGGGCGGGTGTCGGCTCCGTGCAAAGCACCGGAACAAAAACATCGACACATCACCGACAGTATGATATTAATGCCTAGTCTGTATATACTGCATGTAGCCTATAGATAAGATATACTTTAAAGGGGACTTATCATGCTCATTTTCAGGTTCATATTTGTGTTTTGGGCTTCTACTAGAACATGTTTACATGCTTTAATGTTCAAAAAACACATTATTTTTCTCATACTATCTGTCTGAATATACCTGTATTCACCCTCTATCAGAAACGCTCCGTTTTAGTGCATTTCAACGGAATGGCAACCAAATTGCATTGCTAGGAAACAGCTTGGGTCCATGTTTACATCCTGTCAGCTGATGTCATTCACATACACTGCAACAGGAAATAAACTGGGACACATTTAGTATGTTTACGTTTAAAACTGTGAAATGGTCTAAATATTGTAGATTCGTGACATCACAAATGGACAGAAATCCTAACGGCTTGTTTCAAATGCACAGTTTCTGAATACGGGCTGTGTGTATTTTTCCGTGGATTGAGTGTTTTGATACTTTCACAGTATGTATATATCACTTAAACCTGCTTTATAATGTAAAAGAAATGAAAATCGCACTTTTTACAATATGGGATCTTTAATAAAATACAGTTGTACTGACAGAATACAGTAGAGCACAGAAGCCGTTTCCATGCCGCGAGGCAGAAAAGCGCTCGCGTCTGCTTATCTATTCACATGAGGAGAACAGTGAGACCCCGCAGATCCAAGCGGGGACGTCAGTTGAGTAGGCGATCCTTAATGTGGTCCAGGACACATTCGTGTATACACTGCTAAAAGAATGTGGCCACATGTGGCCCAGACCAGCTCAGAATGCGGTCTGAGCGATCGGATCTCAATGTGTCCTCAATGCGTCTTGCGTGCTTTCACACCTGTACTTAGAGCTGTCCACTTGTGATCGGATCACCCAGGATGCATGTTAATACCAGGTCTGAACAGGGCCTCTGTGTCTTCATGAGGGACACTTAAGTAGGACATGTTTTAGAAGTCGGGTTCAGCGGTTGAAAGACTGTCTCTGTCTCTGTGAGCACCAGGCCACCATGTTATTGTCCATTTAGCACGCTACATTGTTTTGTGCGCTAATTTGTTGGAGGCAGAGACTCCGCTGTCCCCTGTGCTCTGTTGTTGTCTTCTTTTCTCTCCTTCTGTATGGGAGCAAACGTTTCAGACCAACACACTGGTAAGCATTGTGCTGTATAATCCCCATGATACCCAGAAGGGCATTCTTTAGGGCCATTATGGGTACTTTAGAGATGCAGACAATGTCTATCAACAACACCCTCATACCCCATAATCACAGTAAATAACACCCTCAGCCATTACTGCAATGAAATGCATTTAAAATGTGAGATAATAGACATCATCATCTTATCTTTGAATAAGGATTGGTGATGACAGGAATGTAGCTCAAATATGAAAATTAAACTGATATCCGATGTAACCGCCATTCTCTTCATTTTGGTGTAAAGTGACCAAACACTGAGTGGAAGCGATCGGTGGCGACTGTTTTCTAGCCGCATGTGAAAAAAAAAAAGTACAATTACACAGTCTGTAATGTACTGCATTTAGGTTTTAACACTGCCAGCTGTGGACTTCTGGGAAGTGTCTGGGAGGCCCAGCTGTAGTCTTTGGCAAAAAGCCATCATGTCCACCAGAGACAGTGTTGGACTCCTTCTCTAGTTGAAGAAGAACTAGTGAGACGGCAGTAAATAAAATGTGGATAAAGTCTTCTTATCATCACAAGGCCAACAACCACTGATACAAGAAATAAAACTGACAATACTCCTAATTGTTGTGAAAAGATTCTATGTATGAATTAAATCAGTTGCTTATTATGACGTATACAATCAATTAAACATGTATAGTGGCTTAAAAACTACTCGACTAATGTAACAACGTATTCTCATACAACGGCTCGTATGATATCTTATGGAATGTTATTCCTCATTTCTCATTTGTTTTCCTACGAATTTCCAGCAACAATTTCCTGTCCTGTCTTTTCAAAATAAACTTTTGTCTTCACAGGAAACAACTTGGTGAGGTTTAGGCAATGAAACAACTTAGTTAGGTTTAGAAAAAGATTGTGGTTAAGTTACGACACACCGAAAGTTCTGTGACAAAAACTACTTAGGTTTAGAAAAAGATTGTGGTTTGGGTTAAAATAACACTGGAAGTGGCGTAACTTAAGCACGGAAGCAACGTGAGAAAGCAGCGTGGAGCTCTCCACCTCCCGCCGGAGCTCCGACTGCAGGTCGAAGGAAGCAGCGAAGCCGGATCTGGGTTTGTCCACGTCTGGTCGCTCTGGCCCCGCTGGAGTCTGAGCCGAAGAAGGTTCTGGTAAACCTGCATGATTTCATCTGATTTTGCATGGAATCCGACCCGGTGGCACTGATGACAAACATTAACAATAACTATATAGAAATAGCAAATCTTCTTGCTGATGGTCTCGCTTACTTAATGTAGGTCATATAAAGGTATCAGTATCAAATTGATACTGTTTCATAACCAGTTAAAAGTTCCTCACAGTAACTTTAATAATGGTGTAGTCACTACAAGCTGATATTGTATTTCGAAATTGGATATTTTGGTAGAAAACTAATTTATTTATTTTTTTATTTTATTTTTTTTTTTATTTTTGCTTTAATAACATATTACAGTACATTACAAGACAGCACAGTATAAAACATCAATGAACAAAACGCAAAGACCACACAAACAATTGGGGGAGAACCTGTCATGATTGGCAATGTTGAGGAGGTCCATTGGGGGTTATTCTGAGTTATTGTATTTAATCAAATCTGCGTGGGGTGGTGTAGGGAGGAGTCAGCTCTGAATGTACTGCAGGAAAGGAGACCAGGTGTTATGGAATGAGGTGAAATTGTCCTCTATGGTTGATTTGAGTTGTTCTAAGTTAGAGTGGTCGGTTAGCAGATTGAACCAATGGTTTACTGATCATTTAGTTCTGTCTTTCCAGTTGAGTAATATGGTTTTCCTGGCCACGGTTAATGCAACTATAGTATGAATGTTTGGAGATGTTGTGGAATTGACATACGGAGAGGTCGCCTAGCAGAGAGATGGATGGGGAGAGGGGGAGGTTGAGGATCTGGGATAGCTCTCTCATGACCTCCGATCAAAATCGTCTAACTGGGGTGCAGAGCCAGAATGCATGGAAGTGATTGTCTATTTCAGTCAGACAGTGAGTGCAGGTGTTGTTGTCTATAAAGCCCATATTATACATTTTGTGAGTGGTGATGTGTGTTCTGTGTCGTACCTTTTATTGAATTAGCTGAATTTTTGAGTTGGAAGACATGGCGAATGTATTGTTGCATGTGGTTTTCCAATTAATATCTGATTGATGTCAATTCAGGTCTGATGTCCATTTGTCTGTTGGTATTGAAACTGTGTTGTCGTGGTGTGAAAAGAGTTTGTTTATCTGTGATAGCAGTTTTTTGGGTTGAAATGACTTTAGTTTTAGTAATAGAGGAGGGGTGAGGTTGTGGAAGTTATGAATATCAATTTTATATTTTTGATGGTCTCTTTCAACTGTATGTACTGGTAGTGACATTGGTGGGGTAGGTTGTATGTTTGTTTAAGAAGGTCCAAGCTCATGAGAAAAAGTAGAAAACTAATTAAATATGCTGTAAATAAACATTTTACTGATTCAGTATGAACATTTTTGCGACTTGCCAGTTGATTAACAGTATTTTCCTTGGCGTTATATATAAGCAATTTCTAGGGGACAGGGTTGTCACAATAATTTGTTTAGGTCACGATCAGAACTATTGAACTGATTTGAATGGGGATGCCACACAGTGCTTGGTTAATAGGAGACAGAGGTAATAACGTTTGATTGGTGGGCTTTGAGCTTTCACCTATTAATGATGGCAATTATTTGTTTTCTGTGCTTTTTTCTGTATTAGTTGTAGACTAAAAGAAGAAAACAGCTCTTTGAGTTGACTTGAACTGAAAACTGAGAGTTTGGGGGGGCTTGGGGAAGGAGGCAGGACAGAATTTGGACATAGCTGAGCAGTCTCATCACTGTGACTGACAATCGGACAGGCCAGCTGCTGTCCCGCTGCAAGGAGGGAGGAGGACGGGAGGAGGACGGGAGGAGCGAGGATGACAGGGATGTGCATGTGTGCGTCTGTCTTTTTGTTGCGTGCCTGCATGCCTGAGATTTGAAGTCGCTGTGTCGCCGTCATCTCTTTTGTGAGAGTCCCACATTCTGCGGCTCTTTGTCAGTGCCTTTTGCAGCAGGGCGGGTTGACAGGCTGTGAATGGCCATCCCTGCTGTGCAGTGGCGGCCTGCCGCGTGGAGTCAAACCTTCGACAGCCCTTATTAGTGTCAGCGGCTCGCAGACATGAGGGGCCTCCGGCATGTGCATGAGCAATGGCGTGCATGTGTTTATTCCTTCACTTTTTTCTTTTATCATTTTTATTCACCCCTATTTTGATGTTTTGGGAAAACTTCATCTCTCGTGTGGAATAATTGATTTTAACTGGGGGGACAAAGACACAGGAGGTCTGTGGAAGAATGTGTGAAGCAGAATGTGTGTAGGAGAGAGGGCACGTGTGTGTGTGTGTGTGTGTGCGTGTGTGTGTGTGTGTGTGTGTGTGTGTGTGTGTGTGTGTGTGTGTGTGTGTGTGTGTGTGTGTGTGTGTTTGCGTGCGCGTGTTGCCACGTCAAATGCCACCCCCACCTCCTCCACCTCGTCCTCCCTTCGCTCCTTTCAAGTCTGACAGTGATTAATGATCCTCAGCTGTCAGGTACATTACTCACTATGCCTTCTCTCGCTCTCTCTTCTTCTTCTTCTCTTTATACTTACTCAACCTGGTGGGGTCTAATGAGAGGACGGCATGGACACCACCGGACATAAAAGACAACTAGAAACAGTGAATTGCAAGGATTGAAAGACAGAAAGAAACAGTAATTCTCTCTCTCTCTCTTTCTCTGGAGGGAAGAACAAACCAGAAAAGACCTTTCACAACCGACCCAGTGCTGAAAAGAATAATACCACTAATGAAAGGCAAGAAACAGGAGCGTGAGCCAGAATATATCACTGGTGGTGTGTGTGTGTGTGTGTGTGTGTGTGTGTGTGTGTGTGTGTGTGCGCGCGTGTGTGAGCAAGCCCCACTCTTCATGCGTGTGTTTTCACATGTGTGTGTACGAGTGCGAGCCATGAATGTGCCATGCGAAGGCGTTTGAAAGAGGCCAGACGTCGGGTGTCAGGCGTTGCTCTGTCTTTCCTCCCCCTCTCCTCCCACCGCTCCCAGCCCGATGATGGATGATGGCGAATGAGAAGTTTCCTCTCCTGGACTGCTGACTGCAGCCGGCTGCCGTCAGAGGACCGGCCATCTGCTTTCCATTGCAGGGGCCGGCGGGGGCCCTCGGTTTTGGGCCTGGGTTTTGGCTGCGCTTGAAGCACGATTGGGGCTACGGAGGCAGCCAGGCCTCGAGGCAGGGTGGGCTGCAGAGGAATGAACAACCCTCTGACACTGACAAATGAAATATAGGAAATAATGTTTATTTTCAACTAAACTGGAATCAGGATTAATCAGTCTTGATCAATTTAATGTTGGAGCTCCTGTAATTGGGATTACTCCCAAAACTGGCACCTGTGTTTTCAACATCCACAGTTCTTTCATGTCCGAAACGAGTAGAATTTGAAGCAAATTACCGTTTCACCTGGTAATAATCCAGCTGGAACTAACTCCTCTGAAATGTATAATGTGATATATGTGTTGTGCTCTGCAAAAGCAGAGGTGTAGATGACTTTTTGAATCAGCATGTTTATAGGCCCTGACACGCCAAGCTGACGGTCGGCCGTCGGACAGTTTGGGGCCGTCGGTGAGCATCCGTCGGTCTAGTTTTAGCAGTGTGTCCCACACCGTCGGGTCTAGTCTGCCCGTGTCAGAGGCTTTTCAGCTGACTCAGCATGTTGAATTGGCGGCGGAGCTCGTCAGTGAGAGAAATCCCTCTGATTGGCTGTTCAGTTTAAGCAAATCGGTGCACAATAAGAGAGACGAAAGTGAGAAAAGCAAGCCAACGAGTAAAGTCAAGAGGGCACACACAGAGACGTCTCTTCTCATTTTTCACCTTCATCTCATCTAATCGTTCCAATACACAGATATTTTCACAACAACGTGGCCGTCTGGAATGAAGCTAAGTGGTGAGTGAGAGTCGTGTGAAAATGGTCGGCAAACGCCGCTTTGTGTCATGTACATATCATAATAACGGCTCGTATATCCACAGTCCTCGGTCTTTACGGTTTCCCTTTTTGAATGATGAATACAGACTACCGCCGCCTGCTGGTGTGGAGAGTTATTTCCTCTCACGCAGGCGCAGAACGTACGTGCTAACTGGCCGTCGGCTGTAGTCTTTGCAGTGTGTTCAAATGCAACTTGTCGGCCAAGACAAAGGCGACGTGAGGCGACGCAACAGTCGGCCTTCATCGCTGCTAGTTCTTAGATGTCAGCTTGGTGTGTCTGGGCCTTAAAGGAAACCACAGAGACCCTTTGTTCCATCCCAAGTGTCTCTAGCTGTTGGAGATAACTATCTCAGGTAGAGTTTTTACAAACAAGAACTAGAGACCATCTTGTGATGGGATCACTCCAGCCAAGACGTCAAATCGGGCCAAGGGGTGTAAAGTGGGGGGGGGGTTGCACCTTCCCCACTTCCTACCCACCTACTTCCTGCACTCTTGCTCGGACAACACCCATCTTCAAAGTCAACCTTCATTTTGATCTCAACTACACACCTGTAAAGATTTGTGACTGCATCTTGCACAGTTGTGACGCTAACACGGTGACAAAATCTGTCCTCAGACAGACAGACAGACAGACAGACATAATACTCTAAACTGCTTCTGTGGTAGTTCCCACTACAGTAGGTTTCTCCAGGACCACATTTTGCCATGATGACACACACACACACAGACTCACAAGGTGAATCTGATTAATATACTGTAATAGACAATACTCCACTAAAGGGGAGTTGTTTGCAGACAGTTAGGAAAAGTGGGCTACCTCCGGTTCTGAAAAATGAAGCCAATGTGGAAGTGCATTAAACTTGCATTCTTTCTCATAGCCAGCAGGGGGTGACTCCTCTGGTTGTGAAAAGAAGTCAGATTGTATAGAAGTCTATGAGAAAATGAGCCTACTTCTCACTTGATTTATTACCTCAGTAAACATTGTAAACATGAGTTTATGGTCTCAATCGCTAGTTTCAAGTCTTCTTCAATACAGCATGATGCTCATTTAGTAAATTATGGTCCCATTTAGAGTCAAATAGACCATAAAGCAGGGGATACTTTAGGGCGGGGCTACCTTGTGATTGACAGGTCGCTACCACGTTGTTGTCCGGTCTGGGAGCTTTCCGTGTTTTCATCTTACAACTTTAATCCTTTCACAGTGTGGTTTCAGTTCATGAAAGTTAATTGTATCGTTTTGGTCGCCTAAAAATGTCTCGTTCTCGTTGGTTGTACTTAGCTCCACCCTCTCGTTTCACTTGGTTGCAAAAAAAAACAAGATGACAACGGCCAAAAACAAGGATGGCAACAATCAAAATGAAAAACTCGAGGCTTCAAAACTAGGGATGCACTGATACCGAAACCAGTATTGGGTATCAGGTCCGATACTGTGCTCATGTACTCGTACTCGCAAAACGGCTCCGATACCACTTTACGGCAGCGTGACGTTAACCTCTCGTCACCATCTTTTGGGTCCTATCGCTCACGCTCCACCTCCCCGACAGTACGGGTGAGACGGGCCGGTGGTGCGCCTGACCCCGCTGGTGCGCCTGACCCCGCTGGTGCGCCTGACCCCGCTGGGCCGGGATACCATCTCAGCCGGCGCGCACCGGCCCTCCCTTTCATTGCGCCACAGGGTTTTGCTTCCAACCTCTGACTCGTAGACTCCTTGGTCCGTGTTTCAAGACGGGTCGGGTGGGTTGCTGACATCGCCGCAGACCCCTGGCGCCTTTTACATGGGCTGAGCCCGCTCTGGGGGCACGACGCGGTTGGGGCGCACTGAGGACAGTCCGCCTCGGTGACACTTTGTCCACGGCCCCTGGAAGCACCTTCGCCTCGAGCCTTTCCAAACCGACCTAGAGCCAGTCATGGCGCACCGCCTCGTATGCTGGACTCCCCAGCCTGTCGTGTGTCGCTCACACCCTCCAGCTGGCTGTTAACAAGGGTCTTTTGGCACAGAGAAGTACTCGTATCAGGTACTCGGTATCAGCGAGTACCCAAATATAAGTACTTATACTTGTACTCGGTCTGAAAAAAAGTGGTATCGGTGCATCCCTATTCAAAATGGCAGTCCACAAACCAATGGGTGATGTCCACTTCTTATATGCAGTCTATGGTTATGAGACAGGAGTCGATTGTACTAATAAGACTTTTAAATAAAGTGTGTGAAGTAACACAGAGCTAGCTAGTTCAGAGAGTGTTTCCCAAGTTCAGTAACTCTCTATTGAATGAAATTATACAATCTTGAGAACTAAATGCCGGCCGGGGGGAGTATATGGCACAGTACAGAAAAAATAGAAAGATGCTTGGTCAGTGACTGAGTGGTTTCAAGACACTAGTACTGGCCTATATCATGCTGTGAATGGCTAAGGCCCATCCAGAACATGATCACACCATACACCCCCAGCTCGTCCACTATGCTTTGCTAATGCAAAGGGCTTGCTACTCCCTGGCTACCAAGGGGGCCTGGCTACTGTTTGCTGTCCTGGTTCCACAATGGTGGAACAAACTCCCCGTTGATATCAGGACAGCAAAAACTCTACACATCCTCCACCGCAGACTGAAAACTCATCCGTTCAGACTGCACCTCGAATTAGATCTTTGATTTGATGAAGTTGATGTTCTTGCATGATTCTTGCACTCTTGGGGCTGTACCCACATGGTAATGTAATGTAATGAGTAGCGTTCAGACCGAGAACAGCCCTGCGTTTAAACGCTCCAGGTACCAGTGAGACACAAAATATAATCCAGGAAATCCGGTTTGAGTGACAGATCTGGGAATTTGAAGGCTTATCGGACACCAAATAAACAGCAAATATTTTACGTTTCATTGGGACGACTATGACTTAAACTGTAGGAATACAGCATTCACGTGACAAGGTAATATACCAGGAATGTGTGCTTGCATGGATTTGATTAGCCAACGCAGCATTTAGCCAGATGACTTTGTACTGCAGTCCGGACGACCTTGTGTTTTTTTCCAGATATCTGATCTTTTTCTAATAATGGCCAGTGTTGACTTCATTGTTTTATATACACTTGGAAAAAAAAGTTTGGAAACTTGTGTTTTGGTGGATTATTTCTCTGTTGTTGCAATGCTAATTGCCATTGTATTTTACATCGTTGGAAAGCCTGTTTATTTACCTTCACAATGATGTCTAACCTGTAAGGATCATGCATTTGTGGGATGAGCAGCACAGCTGATTATGTGGGTAGCGCCCAAGAAAAATTTGCCAAAATTCTCTGCCAATGGTAAACAGTGTATTCTCCTGTTAGTATTGACTCTTGTTTTGAGTTGTTTTGGTGGATTAGATGATTGAACTCTCTATCAGTAACAAGGAACAAACAAGACATATTGGCTATTTTACACTTTATTCATTTAATACACCGTCAGGAGCCTCAGTAGCGGTGGAAGATCCATACGCAGCCACAACAGCCTGGCACCTCCTCCTCATGCTGGTCACCAACCTGGTCACACGTTGCTGTGGGATGGCGTTCCATTCCTCAACCAGGATTCGTTGCAGGTCAGCCAGCGTGGTTGTGTTGGTCACTCTAAAAAGTACAGCACACCCAAGTGTTGAATTGGGTTGAGGTCTGGACTCTTGGCAGGCCGTTCCATTCTCTCTACTCCCACATTGTGGAGGTAGTCTGTGATAACCCTGGCTCTGTGGGGGTGAGCATTGTCATCTTGGAGGATGAAGTTAGGTCCCAGATTGTGGAGATATGGGATCTCCACTGGCTGCAGAATCTCGTCCCGATATCTCACTGCATTGAGATGGCCTTCAATGATGACAAGCCTTGTTTTGCCAGTGAGGGAGATGCCGCCCCACACAATGACACTGCCCCCACCAAAAGCTGTTACTCCATCGGTGCAACAATCAGCATAGCAGGAGAATACACTGTTTAGCACTGGCAGAGAATTTTGGGCAAATTTCACTTGGGCGCTACCCACATAATCAGCTTTGCTAATCATCCCACAAATAAATGATCCTTACAAGTTGGACATCATTGTGAAGGTAAATAAACAGGCTTTCCAACCATGTAAAATACAATGGCAATTAGCATTGTAACAACAGAGAAATAATCAACCAAACACAAATTTCCCCCAAAAAAATTCAGAGTTTATATGATAGATAGGTCAGTTACAACGCAACCAGGTAGAGGAAGACACAGATTCATCCAACCTCACACCAACTTCACAGCTTTACCCATGTTGTGGAATGTCAGAAAGTTACCGGCAGGGCTGGAAACTGCAGATTTAAACAAACGATTTTAATCAGAGTCCATCCAGCGCTGAGCCAAGCCACCGCTTTGTATGTCAGTTCTGATTTATTAACCCTGGAGGTATTAACTCGGCAGGAGATGAGAAAGATCACTGGCAGCACGGAGGAGAGAAATCATAACACAGAATGGGAGAAGAGAGAGAAAACAATCACTTAGCTTTGCTCTCCAGGATTCAATATTTGAACATTCTTACCTAACTTTTTTTTTATTGAAACACTGCAGACCTACACTGACACACAGATCTACACGGCATCATGAAGTCAAACAAGTTGAACAGATGGTTACCATTACATTTCATTTTTTAAGTCATATTTGTATTCTGTTATTTAAGTGTGTTTAGATGTTTTGGCTGTTCTGTGTATGCCAATTTAATACGCCTGTAATGCAAAGTGAATTCAAGTGAAACTGAAAGATGGAAACAAAAGACTAATAGAGAGAGAGAGAGAGAGAGAGGGAAACATTTGAGGCCATGCAGCCACAAATCAAGAACATGTGAATGTCTCTTGTTCTATGTGCGTCTCTGTAAATATAATTTCATTTTACTGAACATGACATTTTCCATTTGTTAGACGCTTTTATTTGAAGAGTCGAAGGAGAGCACACACTTCTGACTCTCACCCGGGACATCCATAGCATGGAGGTTATGTATAGTTATATAGTAATGTTGTTACAGTTGTATAATTCTATCTTTATCATTATATAGTTAAAGTTAAATATTTTTATATATATGCTGTTAAAATTGCATAGTTACATTAATATAGTTATAGCGATACACTTCTATAGTTGTTGTTATAGCTCTATATTTATATATTGTATTTATATCATCACTGTTGTAGTTTCAAGGTTATATATACTTTTATAGACATAGTTACATAGTAATGTCATTAAAGATATATAGTTATAGTAACATAATTATATAGTATGTTGTTGTAGTTATATAGTTGTGTAATTACGTAATTGTTATTATAGTTACATATTCATATAATTATAGTTAAATTAAAGTTATATTTAATAGTTATATTGCTATAGTTATATAGTGTTGTCATTACAGTTATGTAGTTATATTATAATCCGTATATAGTTTTATAATATTTATAATATTATTATCGCTACTTAGTTATAGTGTATATTTATAGTTACTTAATTATCATCATTATAGTTAGAGTGACATTGTTTTATTGTTATAGTTGTAGTTATATAGGTTTTATTCATAGCTATAGTTGTTAGCTATAGTACTAGTTATAGATGCAATTATTGCCAATCATAGTTATATATAGTGACATAGATATATCATTATTGTCATGTTATTGCAGTTATATTGTTATAGTTGTTAGCTATGTAGTTATACTATATAGTTTTATTGCCATAATTATATTGTAATATTGCTATCATTAAATGGTCATATGTTATCGTTACATAATTACATATAACATATTATATTGTATACTTAGTTATAGGTATAGTCACAGCAATGTTCTGACTGTGGCATATACAGGATGTATAATGAGTAAAATCCAAAATGCATGCTGGGAGTGTGTACATTCAAATCAAATGGAGATAACAATAACACCTAATCAGCCCCGGTGGGACGTGTGCAGTAGTTATATTCATATAAACCAATCAGAAGATAGGAAGGGCACACCGACATTTTTTGCTGAGTCATCACTAGCCACGGTTTCGCAATGTCATGGGAAAAACGTTCCCAGGTGAATCTCCATTTCCACAAAAACCATCAATCATCATCCCAGGATTTCTCTGTTATCCCCATCCCACTCCTTTCATCCTCCACTCCCACACACATCCTCTCTTCTCTCTCTTTCTCCTCTTTGTTTCTGCTATTTGTCTCACACACTGCATCCTCCCATGCCCTCTTCTTTCTTTCTTTTTTTTAAGGAGAGTGGGCTTTCCACTTCCTTTTGCTTTTGTTCTTTTTTTAGATTTAAGAAATGGCTGGGAGCGGGGAGAAACACAGCAGAGTGTTGTGATTCATGCCCAGGCAGCGAGGCAGCGGTTAGTGGTGAATAATACAAATGGTGGTAAACTCTTACCTCCATCAAAAAAACTGACACAAAATAGAGTTTACTCCTTTACACATCCCTGATCAGAGGCTATAGAATACTTAACCAATGCACCACCTCCATCATATTCTCCTTGCTCTCTTGACCCTTTGCCAAATGTCTTTCTATCTCACTGGTGGCCGGCAAGCATCGACAATAGAAGTCTCAGCAATGTGTGGGTATGTATTATGTGGGTCACTGGCTGATAAGTGAAGGGTTTTCATGCAGTCATCAGTCGCCTGCCAGTTTTCTGGCGTCTCCCTCTCCCTGTGTCTTCTTCTTTCTGCTCTCCATCACTACTGTCTTTCTTCCACTGACACCTGTCCTTCACTGAGATTAACGGCTGTCCATCTGTGTGTGTGTGGGTGTGTGTAAATGTGTGCCGTCTCCAAGCTTGTGTGTCTAGTTTTTATCTGTGTGCGTTTTCCTGCGTTCACAAACTTGCACTCTGCAGCGCGCGGATCGATCGGGGGTCTGGACCGACAGGGAAAGAGGTGGGAGTCGGCATTGATAAGGCAGTAAATAAAGTGATTGGCAGGATCAATGGAGACCCCAAGGGAACAATGAGCATCTCTGTCTGTCTGTTGGTCGGTCTGGGGTAGCAGAGGGGTTGGGTGTTACGGGGGGAGACAGAGACAGAGTGCGTGCACCAGCAGAATGTAATACATAATAGAGCTGGCCACGGCCTCTGTTGCTGCTCTCTGCCTCATCCATCCATATGACAGGACAATGGAACAGCATGGCACGATACTGAGCATTGGCTCCCATTGTGAGGACAGTCAAAGGACTGGGACACCATCCATGTACTGGAGTTGATCATTCACCAGCTCAGACCTACTTTCTTTATTGCAGTCAAGCTTTTATAGAATTTATTTTGACAATGTTCTGTATTTTGTCTGTAGGCTATATTGTTCATTTATGTTTTTTATCATATGAATGGATTGACAAAAGAATACTTCTCTGACCAACCCTGTCTCCCTGACATTACGTTTCTATATATCTAATGCATTTTGTCAAATACATTTTGAAAATGTGATCTTCCAATGGAATATCTTTAGCAGGGCTGGGACGATACACCTATCTCCTGATTCAATACTATCACGATACTTGGGTGCCGATTCATTATGTATTGCGATTTTTAACTATTGCGATTCGATATTACGATTTATTGTGATTTTTGTTAACCTTTTTAACACTGGGCCATGAGAAAAAGTTGAATCCTACACTTCTACGGACTTTTACTTTGAAAAACATCTAAATTAATACAGTAAAAAGGTTTGATTTTCAGCATGTATGTAGTCAGAGATGTCCTGAAGTCAAATATATCAGTCATTGTCAGACATTATTTATTAACTTTTTTCCAGCAACCCAAAAATCAAAGTATAAAGAGATTTCGATCCCAAATTAGTAGTATTTTTTTGTAATGTTTTATACTTCTGGTGAATGTAATCTAATCAATCTTGTTTCAATATATGTATTTTGTATATACAGCTCCCTTTGTTAACACCTTATTTTGAAAACCGGACACAGTCACACATGTATAACTTCGCCAAGTCCGTCTCTAGCTCTCCAGTCAGCTCCGTTCTCTTTATTCATCCATGGTCAGCTCCATCGGGGCCGTTTGAATGCATTTAACATAAATGTCAGTATATGGGTGCTCTACAGTTGTAGCGTCGGCTGATTTGACCACGAAGATGAGAGAGGCGGCTGGCTTGACCGCACGTTACCACAATATGGTAACGCTTCCTGTCCCTGACAGAGTTAGCATGCAGCTTTAGCCGTGATGTCTAGCTCTGCTTTTCCTGCAATGTGTGAAACCCAAAGTGTTTCCATACTTTACTGGATGTGTAGTGTTTACCACTTTGGATTTAAAATGTGACAGTGCAGGTCGTATCCACGTGGACCCTCCTACTTTCTCATTTCGGCTCCCTGCGGCTCGCTGCGGTTTGTTTTGGTTGACGGATACGGAACGGATATGACGTCACGTTACTCAGACTACAACAATAAAAGTGTATCTTCCTTCTACCTCCGCATAGACACAAATGAAGCAAATGTATTGATTCTGGCATTAAAAACCTATTTCAAAAAGAGACACAGCTGGTGAAGTGATTCCGACTACTGCTGCTGGCCAGAGGCTAATGCGGTTGTGTCGCGAAGGTAACCCTCAAATTGCGAAAACTTGCGCTAACTGTTATCAGTCACACCGGAAGAGTGGAAGGGCCTTGGCGCCAATGTTTTGAATTTGGACTGCTGTTACCCATTTGAAACGCTAGCCGTCAGTCCTACATATTGTTGCTTTAATGCTCTGGATATATTGAATTTAGCAACGTTAACGAAGTGCTGTGTAAAAAATATTTATCAGGCTTTAGTTACTATTAGTGGATGTTACATTGCAAGATTGGATCTTGTTGGGGAAACAAATTGGATTCATAACGCTAGTACTTATTGCAGCACAGTTGTATTGGACTGCATTAGATTATTCTGATCTTTCTTGTATATT
>CAKAKR010050636.1:32500-36645 GCA_916700685.1 Adelosebastes latens
CAAGTTCAACAGGCAACAACAGCTGTCAGTGTGTCAGTGTGCTGACTTGAGTATTATTAGGATTATCATAAAGTGGGCATGTCTGTAAATTTTCATTCACATATCTTGAGGTCAGAGGTCAAGGGACCCCTTTGAAAATGGCCATGCCAGTTTTTCCTCCCCAAAATTCAGCGTTAGTTTGAGGCGTTATTTAACCTCCTTGGCGACAAGCTAGTATGATATTGTTCATACCAGTGGATTCCTAATGGATGTGATTTCTAGTTTCACATGATACCAGTATCTTAAATCTAGCTTTAAAACTGAGCCCGCTACAACCTGAAAATCGCAAGTTGCGTTTAATGCATTCAAGAAATCAGTGGCGTAAAAACGAATTTGCGTTATTATCACGTTAACTTTGACAGCCCTAGTAAAAATGTTTTTGTGGAATTTACAGGTTGGTTTTTTTTCCCAGAATTTTTTTTCGCATTTTGGCGAATAAAACAGGTGGATGGAAATGCAACCTAGTGTCATTCAACAATTCTGGCTGGTGCAGACCTTTGCACATACTGTGGCTTGAACAAATTTTCAAAGTGGGTGATTCCCATTTTTGCAGATCTAGGCCTTTTGTAGAAGAATTCTTTGTAGTTTTGTCCGTATCCTCTCGCAACATAAACTGGTAGCTGGAGCATCACAGAGGAAGACATCAACCATCAGCGTAACGAATACCGAGCTTTCAACTTAAACGACTGCAGACACATTAGGGATGGATCTTGCTTTGTGGACAATGGGTATAGTCTCGCTCCATTGATTTCTCACCAGCTTTTATTGCACTCCATCGACGGCTAATGCCCCTAAGATCCTGCCGCAGTCTGAATTATTCAGCAGGAGTGTTTTGTTTTTGTGTCAGGGCCGCAGGGGTAATTCTAGATCGGCGATATTTGATGATCTGCTGCAGGAGTAAAACGTCTCTTCTCAGGGTAGCACAGTGACTTTTTTCAATGGCCGTATGTGTGTGTGTGTCGGCTGATGCGGTGTGTCCATATCAGGTTGAGAAAGGCCCGTGACAGTGATATTTACCGTCTGGCTGTGTTCCAATATTGTCCCAGGCAGCATCAAGGCTTTTCATTTCAAAACAGGACAGACAGGTGGAATGAGACGGAACAGGAGATGACCGACTTCTCAATATCACGGGGGATTAAAAGAGGCATTGATGGAATAGCTCAGAAGTGGAAAGAATAGCCGAAGATAGAAAAAAAAAGGGAAGGAGAGATGAAGTGAATGCAATAGAGAGTTAAAGACAGACAGAAACACAAAAAGGGAGAGTGTAGAGCCAAAGAGAAAATGAAGCAAAGCCACTGAGGATAAGACAACAGCACAGAAGAGATATATATATACCCAGAGAGGGAGAAAGAGGGATCCAAAGAGATGAGAGGAGAGGACAAAAGTGCGTTGGTTAAGATTCAGGGCAGGCGGTGGCGCGGGGCTATCATTACCATACATCAGGACAATAAATGAGGCTTTCAGCGGGCCGTAATAAGAGTTTGATAAATCATCGGGGCCAGAATTAACTAGACGTCAAAACAATGTGAGGGCTCTGACGGATGGCAGAGGAGGGGCCGATGGCACAGATTAGTCTAGCTGGAAGTGAAGGAGCGCTGAAGGGAGAGGGGGGGGAGGAGAGAAGCACGAGGGAGGGGCGGAGGAGGAGGAGGAGGGGAGGAGAGGAGAGGTGAGGAGCGCAAGGACAGAGGCAGGCAGACTGTTAAACAGAGGAAAGAGACGAGGCCTGCTCTGTCACGTCCATGTCGATGGGGGAGTTTGCATCACACTACTGTGGAGTTGACAAGATGTGTGTGCGTGCATTAGCGTGTGTTACTATCTGCTGACCTCTGACCACAGGGATGTGTGTTCCTTTTAGGGCTGAGACGATACACCTATCTCCCGATTTGATACTATCACGATACCTGGGTGCCGATTCAATATGTATTGCGATTCGATATAACGATTTATTGTGATTTTTGGTAACCTTTTTAACACTAGACCATGGGGACAAGTTGAATCATACACTCCTAGGGACTTTTACTTTGTAACATATCTAAATTGATACAGTAAAAATGTTTGATTTTCAGCATGTATGTAGTCAGAGATGTCCTGAAGTCCAATATATCAGTCATTGTCAGGAAATATTTATACATTTATTTCCAGCAACCCAAAAATCAAAGACATTTCCCTCACAAATTAGTGGTATTTTCTTTTTAATTTATAAGGGACATGTAATGTTTTATACTTCTGGTGAATATAATCCAATCAATCTTATTTCCATATATGTATTTTGTATATACAGTTCCCTTTGTTAACACCTTATTTTGAAAACCAGACGTAGTCACATGTGTATACTTCCTGTAACTTCTCTAAGTCCGTCTCTAGCTCTCCCGTCAGCTCCGTTCTCTTTATACATCCATGGTCAGCTCCATCGGGGCCGTTTAATGCCGATTTGACCACAGATATGCGATTGACGGCCGGCTCGACCGCACGTTACCGCAATACAATAACGTTTCCTGTTCGTGACAGAGTTAGCATGCATCTTTAGCCGTGATGTCTAGCTCTGCTTTTCCTGGCAACGTGTGAAACCCAAAGTGTACTGCACTTTACTGTATGTGTAGTGTTTACCACGCTGGATTTATAACGCTGGCTGTTGCCGACGGATTGCCGATGCAAGTGGATTTAACATAACATGTGTGCTACTGGAGCTCGGTGTGCATAAGCTAGCTAGAGGGGCCACTGCCATATATTTATTGCGTGATATAACTACCATATTTGTGACAGATACCTACCGTGTTTGTGACATGTTGCTACTGAAATAACTTTTATTCAAACAATACTTGTTTGTTTTGGTAAACTGAAAACCATTGCTTCAATGGAAGCCAAGCTCTTATTTACTTTTATTTTAAATACTACATAAAAATGGGAAGACAATAAAGATCCCACAAAATTTGCATTTGAAGTTTTGTTTATGCCGGCTTCATCCGCATACACTCAAATGAAGCAAATATATTGATTCTGGCATTAAAATGTCAAAATCGTAAATAAAAAAAAAATGCGATACATATGCGAATCTATTTTTTCCCCACCCCTAGTGTGTATTACTGTGTCTCCCACTGGTGTGTTACTACCTGCTGACCTCTGACCTCAGGGATGTGTTTGCTCATGCTGTAAAAGGTTATTGTGTATCACTTTTAGGCATCCGAGAGGGTAGCTGTTCATTTGTGTGCATGTGCTGGTGTGTGCGTGTCAAGCTCTCAGCACCCCACAGCTAATCCTGTTGGCTATCATGATGAGGGGTTAGTGCAGTGCTCTGCTACTGTCCGCCACCTCCCCCCCCCAGTGGGTAGCTTTAATTGCCAGGCTCTGACCTTTGCCGAGCGGCAGTGACAAGGCCTGTCTGTGGCAGTGGGAGGTGGTAGCAGCTCGATTAGCTGTGACAGCAGAGCCGGGCGATCGGAGGGAGCGAGCAAGAGAGAAAGGGAGAGGGGGGGTGGGGGTTGAGAGAGAGAGAGAGAGAGAGAGAAAGAGAGAGAAAGAGAGAAGGAAAGAAATGAGGGCGAGTAGAGAGCCAGCACCGGCTAATTGGAGCCCCTCATCCTCGGAGCAGTGAGCCAGAGAGCAGTCGCAGTGGACTGGGGCATGGTGACGAGTGTGTGTGTGTGTGTGTGTATGTGTGTGTGTGTGTGTGTATGTGTGTGTGTGTTGAGAGGATAGGCTGTGGGGAGAGTCGCATCCACTCTGCCCAGCTTGAGAGCAATGACCGTGTGCCTGGAAGTGTGTATAGTTTGTGTGTATTTTGGATTCAGTGTATATTTCAACATGAACGTGGAAATGTGTGTGTTCTGTCCTGTACATGTCTGACATGTATCCATTCAACCAGTCTGTGTGTGCATGTGTAACTGCACTCGTCTGCCATGCTATATTTGTAGAGCCTTGTGTGTGTGTGTGTGTGTGTGTGCGTGTGTGTGTGTGTGTGTGTGGCCAGAGAGAGACTAAGTGGAATGGACAGTTAGATTGAACAGAACGAGGCACAATTACCAGGTGAGGTTGAGAAGATAATGTTGTCCCAATCTAAGTCACCCCTCGGCCCCCCATCTCTCTCTCTCTCTCTCTCTCTCTTG
>CAKAKR010050639.1:0-43716 GCA_916700685.1 Adelosebastes latens
TTAGTCTCTATAAAGAAAAGCTAAATGCTTTTGGTCACCTTGGCAGAGACCCAGACAGACTTTTTAAGCAATGATCTTAATGAAATCAATAAATATGTGTGACAAACATATCTTGTTCTGCAGGTGGACAGTTTTGAGGTGTGGGAGAAGCCTCTGTCTAAGAACCGACTGGCCGTCGCCGTGCTGAACAAACAGGAGATCGGCGGTCCGCGAGGGTATTTCATCCAAGCGGTTCCCGGCTGGAAGATCTGTGACCCCCAGTGTAACGTCACACAGATCCTGCCTCAGTACAAGGAAATGGGTGTTCAGACGCCAAAATCCACACTGGTTGTATCGGTCAACCCCTCAGGCACAACTTTACTGACTGTCACTCCTGTCAGCAGCGACGTCACGGGGCTTTACAAGCTGTACTGGCAGGAGAACTCGTCTGACAAACGCAAGCACAACGCTTTGTAGTCCTACGGTGATTATGCACTTTATCTGCTTACACTGATTGTCTGATCGATGTGTTGCTTTGTAAAAAATGTGTCTAAATTTAAAAAGGGAAAATGTGTTGTAGTCTATAGCAGTGATTGCCAAAGACTGGGTCGGCACCCACAGGAGATTTTATTAGGGTTGCCAAATAAATTTGAAAAATTTAGTCCCTCGTCTTTTATTTAAGATTTATATCTGCAGTACACCTTTGAGCCACATAAGGGAGCCTGAATGTTCATATTGTTCTGATAAGTGTAGCCTACTTATAACATTGAAGCTAATATGAAAGGCTAGTTTACAATCGGTTTTACTGAGGAAAAAAAATGAGCCCGCTAAATGCATTTATTTGGACTCATTTGTAAAGTATTTAAGGTGTATCTTTTTGATAACATGCATAAAACAGTTGCGATATATCAAACATATCTCTTTGAAATTACTGGTTTACCCATTCTAAATAATATAAGGTGATGCAGAAATGGCAGTAAAAATGGTCAGGAATGTTCTTTTATGTACAAATTCACTTCTCACGATTTATACATGAGGCCTATTGTCAATTTGGTCGCTTTGGTTTGTCTTTTTTTTTATTTTAAAGTGGGTCCCCAAATAAAAAGTTCGGGAAACACTGGTCTATAGTTTGCTTGAATCAGACTGTGATACTATGATGATTACACCTGCTACTTTTCTATCATGTTGAATAAATCACTGTAAAATGTTTTGAACACATGCTGTGAATTGTAAGACAAAGCTTGGATTTTGCACAACTGACAAGCATAGTGAAATAGAGGTGAAGGAAAGGGCCAAACTCCAAAACTTTGTTTTAATACATTTATTGAAAATTGTGACAACTTGTTCCAGAAGATCGGACCACAGTTTAGAACTGGATGACCTGGCCCTGTAAGAGAAGAGAAAACAAATGCTGTTAAGATGATGCTCAAGCAGAGTTAAACAGAAGAATGTACTATGAGGATTATTAAGCATTTGTATCATCTTTGAATAAAGACAGTTTTTGTGAACATTTTCTCTTTATATTTGTTGGTTTAACCCTACATCATCAAAAGCAGAGTCCTATAATGTGTAACCTCTTTGCCATCTGATCCAAACGTGTTAGGTTAATGTTTCACTGTTGGGTAAACAAATATGCTACTATGCTATATACATGTTGTCCAGTCATCCCATTATAATCCCACCCTCATTGTCAAAGAGCAGGATCCCCCACAAGCTTATCCTCGTTAAATTACACTTTAATGAAACAAGCTGTTTCAATTTTTCCTTCAGTCCACCAAGGGACACTGAGTTCATGAGATAATTGCTCAGCAATTGTTCCTGGTTTTGCATTTTAGTATTAAGGTGCAGCAGTTACACCAAATTAGGACCCAATTTTCCCTGAAATGTTCTTGCTTGACCCCTTCCCTACTGTAAATTCGTAAGTATTTAAGGCCAAGACCAAGATTAAAAACTATAAACCACTTCCATTAAATTTATCAATGCAGGGTTAAAAGTACAAACACTGAGAGTCTATATTTACAGCAAAGTTAACTCAATGTTGTGTTATTAAGCAATCTAGCAGATTTCCTACAATAACATGATTGCTATAATTGCAGTCTGTACTAATACTTTTAAGTCAATGTATTATTGACCTCAGTGTAAAAATGCCAAATTATGATCCACAGGTTAGGCTGCACAACTGGACCAATATAATGTCCAATTCCTCCTCAGTATACAGGAGGTGGACATAACATGACTTCATACCAAAATGCAAAACAAAACACCTGCAAAATAGTTATGGGAAAGTTAACTGAATTGCATTTTATTGTTTACGTTTTTATTTGTTTGTTTAACTGTATTTTTTCTCCTCATGTATGAACAGTATGTAATCTACCACTGTATAACGCAGCCCAATTCAACACTACATATATCATGGGAAAAAGAGAAAATAAACCACCACAGTTATCTGACCATTATATTATTTCCCATATTTTATACCCGCCAGTGACTTTTCAATCAAAATACATGGATTTTACTCCCAACAAAAAAATCCTCTCAAATAATCTGCTCTTGACAGCAAAACGAGCACTGGATGCAAGTACACCGTGATCTTTTTCTTCTGTATCAAAGTATTGTTCCTTATGAAACAGCAGCCCTGAACAATCTGCCTCGCTGACACTGTTATGAGCTGGGATAATTGAATGAATGTATACATGAAGATTGTGTAATGTATATATCTGTCTGTTGCCGTGTGCATCTCTGTCTGTCTGTAGCACGTAAACTACACTCACTGGTTAGCATGAAGAAAGTTTTGTTTAAGATCCTATCAAATCTAAATTATTTCTGTGCTGTAAAACCCACAATAGTGCTCTCTGGGTTACACTGCCCACTCCCCTAATGTGCATCCCTCCCTGCGTGTCGCGGTGCATCTCTCTCTGTATGTTGCCATGTGCATGTCTCTGTATGTTGCCATGTGCATCTCTCTCTGTATGTTGCCATGTGCATCTCTCTCTGTAAGTTGCTATGTGCATCTCTCTGTATGTTGCCATGTGCAAATGACATCAATGACACCTACCTTTCTCTTCTTGTCACCACCCAACTCAAAGTGCTTGCATCTCTTGATGGCCAGCATTCTCTTGGATCTGCAGTTGGGCTCAACGCATTCAAGCCTCAACACAATCTTCTTTGTAGTCTTAGCCTGAAAAGAGTAGAAGTATATTGTTGTGTCTGATTTCACACACACACTGGTATAAAATATTTTACATGACAGATCTAATAGCACTAGACAGCTGAACTTACCTTTTTCCTGAAAATAGGCTTGGTCTGACCCCCGTAGCCGCTCTGCTTTCTGTCGTATCTCCTCTTACCTGCAGAAAATGTACAGTTCAGCTACATTTCATGACAACTCATTTAATGTACAGTAACAATGTTCCATACAGAGGACCTTTTCTACCCATTGCTGAATAAATACTTCCAGGTCGTGAATAAAATGTATGCGTCATCTTCAGTTCCCCATTTAATTTCCGACCAAACAAGAGACCTCCACGCCATTTGTTCCTGTGAGATTTCAGTAAGCCTGCAGCTTGAGGGGAGATCACTAGAGCGACGAAAATGTACATTTCGACCCAATTTATGCATCTCACAGTACTGTAGTCTGTATGAGATTATTATTATGCTATCAATAGTTTTTAAATGTATTACTCTTTGTTGAATAAATGCTTTGAAATGGGCAGACTGCTTGGAACTACAGCAGAAAGTCTGTCGACACAGACACTGTCTGCACATAATCCAGCATGCAATTTTGATGTTATAGCAGTGTTATTTGTGCGTTGTTATGCGTTCTGTATGGAACATCGTTGGTCGCTTGTCTGGCTATTAACAACAGAGGAGTGCTCCCTGGTGAGCGCTGAAGGGCAAAAGTGCCATCATACAGGGGAATAGCTACCAATAAACAAGGGGTTATTTACCCTGTGCGTAGAGGGAATCCTTTCCCTTCTTGTACTGGGTAACTTTGTGGGGCTGGTGCTTCTTGCACTTCTTGCAGTAGGTCCTGCGGGTCTTCGGGACGTTCACCTGGATAACAGAAGATAAACCTTTAACACATTTGCAATAAACCTGGTAATAGACCAAATATTTCATGTTTAATCTCCCTGTTGTATCTCCCCCAACAATATTGGCTCCCAAAGGTAGTGAACGATATTAAAACAAGAAGAAAAGATTAATAGACCTGAGTGATAACTGCTATTAGCCTTAAATAGACACACTAACTTGCTAAACTTTGATTACAAGTAGACTATTTTTGAAAGTTGAAACTTTATCTACATTGTGTCAAGTTAACAAGTTTAAAACGTCTTGTTAAAGTAAAGACTGCTCGTGTGTAACAGTCGTTAGCTCCCTGTCTGGGTAAAGGTGGGTGGCGTTAGCTAGCAAGCTATCATAGCTAGCGAGCTAACATGTTAGCATTGTGGCTATTTAACCAGATTTCAGGGCAAAATAGGTGTATACACATGTAACACTGCAATAATCAAATAAGTAAGAAGGCTGCTGTTTGCAATAAGGGTTACTACCACTGACATTTAGCTGTTATTTATCCTAAACGGCCTGTTAAAATGGAAGTACGCATTGGGAGTACAGCATTTCACCACAAACGCATCAAGCATATTTCAATGACAATATAACAGCTTAAAATGTACAAAAAGTGATCAATACTACCATCGTTACGTGTATCAATAGATTGTTAACACATCTGAGTTAACTAAATGAAGTAGATAATGTTTAAATAGCAGGATTGAGTTAGATGGTGTATAAAGTGTCTGAGTGAGGAGATTCATACCATGGTGTCGTCCCGATGCAGAGAGAAAGAGGGAGAAGAGACCGGAAGCAGCTGTTAAAGTAGAGCTCAGCGGCTCAGCGGCGGTGAGCCGGCGGTGCAGTCTGACCCCTAGTGGCGAGGAGGAGGACAACAGTGATGTGTCGGTCCAGAACGAGCCGGTTCAAAGAGCCGGCTCTTTTAAGTGAACGATAAGAGCCGGCTCCAGTCTGAGAGTCGTTTTCTTTTTTTTTTTTTTTTTCTTTTTTTTAATTCAGGGCAGCATGACCCATGGATGTATTAAAAGAACTGGATAAAGCGTTGGATGTGGGGCCCCGGTCATTCCTATGAGAGTTGCTCATTGGCACATGAAGCCTAAATGGCTCGACTTCCATCTGGAAAAGTACCCGTACCTTGGCGGATCTTGGGCAACTGGGACATGCGCAGTAGCGTCCGCTCGGTCACATGACTCGGTCGCGGGGTCCCAACGTCACGCCGTCGTCACGGCTTGCGCTCTAGCATCGGTCTGGGTCTCACTCACATGAACGGAGAAAGGGAAATAACTCTGGATTCGGCTATTAGTGCATTTTACAACTTTAAAACGTAATTTTTTAAATAAGGGCTATTAGAGAGTTTGTACTGGGAAGTTTATTCACCTCAAAAAAAATTATCCACTGAGTTACAGACGTCTCTTTCCCAATGTAAGTCTATGGGAAAAAGTATTTTTGGGCCCAACGGCATCACGTGACTGACACAGAAGTTGTAGTATCGCCATTTGGCCACTACAAAAGTCCGGATCGTCGACCGGCGCTCTTCCTGGGGGCTTGAGTATGACAGGATGATCTTCTCACATTTTAAGTAAATACAGGGAGTTATTATATATATTAATATTTATATACATTTAGTCGTTGTAAAACACAATGAGCAGACATCATAATGCCTGCAGAAGTTATCAGTTTGTTTATCTCTTGTCTTTGTTATGCTCAAACTTGCAGTAGACTGAATCCCCTTAAAGGTCCCATATTGTAAAAAAAAATAGATTTTCATGTCTTTTATATTATAAAACAGGTTTAAGTGCTATATAAATACTGTTAAACTATCAAAACGCTCAATATACGGAGAAATACACACAGCCACCCGTATTCAGAAATTGCGCTTTTGAAACAATCCGTTATGATTTCTGTCCATTTGTGATGTCACACATATACAATATTTACACCATTGCACGGTTTTGAACATAAACATTCTAAATGTGTCCCAGTTTATTTCCTGTTGCAGTGTATGTTAATGACATCAGCTGACAGGAAGTAAACATGGACCCAAACTGTTGCCTAGCAACGCAATTCCGTTGCAATTCCATTGAAATGCACTAAAACGGAGAGTTTCAGACAATTAGTAAATACAGGCATATTCAGGCAGACAGTATGAGGAAAATAATGTGTTTTTTGAACATTACAGCATGTAAACATGTTCTAGTAGAAACACAAAATACAAGTATGGACCTGAAAATGAGCATGATATGGGACCTTTAAATAAAAGTGATAGAGTTTAACTATATGCACGACACAAAATATGGTCCTGGGTTAATGTTTAGCCCGCTTCGCTTGCTACTTATCACCAAAACTGTCCAGAGGGCTGATATGAAAATGAGCAGGAAGAAAAAGAGGAAGTTAGCCGAGTCGATTCCTCTCTCTGTGGGTGGGTTTTAAGCTTCTTCTTGCATCACAGAACTAACACACACATTTTATGGAAGACGAACAACTGAGGCAAAGGTTCGTGTCACCGCTTCAAGCCTCAGCATCCGTAGCTGTCTGTCTGTCTGTCTGATGCTTGACTTTTCTGGCTGTCTGGGTAAGTGTCAAAGCTCTTTGAATGTCTGTAGAGGTCAAGAAGTATTTTAAAATGTATTCACTTAAAAGTATAAATGATATTAGCAGCTATATGAATGCATTTCATTTGAAAGACAGTATTGTAGATTTGTGCAAGTACTGAATTGAAACACCAACTTTCAGTTTGTATGCAAATCCTAAATCAGAATCAGTTTTTATTCGCTAAGTACATACTGTACATACAAGGCATTTGACTTTGACTTAATGCATCTCTCTAAGCATACTTACACAGAAATGGAAACAACAGCAATAGACAGGAGTACTGTTATGTACACACATAGTGGAAAAAATAGGTGTTTATATAAATATTTCATAAATATACAGTATAAATAAAGCACCAATGACCAACAATAAAATAAGAATAAAATAAAAATGTCAATGTGCAAGTGTAAGTGTAAACAACCGAACTAAATGAAGTGTGTACTCAACACAAAACTTTGTCAAACCATCCATTACAAAATGCAAAGATGTTATACTTGTTTCTGAATGTTTTGTCAACAGTGATGAACTAATACTGTTTTCTGCTGTACTTTTCACACATTTTGCAGCACCACAGTGGTTTAGCTGTATGGTGGGGTTATAATCAGACAGTGTGGTTACCTTTCTAATCTATGCATGACAAATGTCTTGTACGTTGTTAGCAAGCACATTTATACATTTCTATTTAAAACGCTTCCCAAAAATGATCTGTATTTACACGCATTACAAGAAATGCTAATTCCTATTTGTGTATTCTGAAAATTGACCTCCACAGAATGCCGCAATGTTAAATTGATGTGGTATCTTGGAGATCATGCTTTTGTGGTTAGATTTAACTCTTATAACTTGTACTGAACATCCTTGTCAGTCTCTTTTTCTCTCAGTGTCTCTCTCTTACACACACACACACACACACTGACACACAAACACACCAGTTCTTGCGTGTGCCACTTTATCTGTCAGGAAACGTCAGGAAAGAGTATCTTGACAGGTTCCTGTTAACTCTTTCATGATGTGGTTGTGTTTGCTGTGTCAGTCGAGCGGACATAATGCAATAAAAATTAATAATTGCATTCTATCCTCATACACAGTTTCATTGGTGTTTATAACATATTTAATTTGGGCCTTTATGGGTCATTTTCAAAGATCATCACTCTGACCCTGAGTAAGAAAGGGTGAAAATATATCAAAATGTATGGTATCTTGTGATTAGATGATTTTATGAGGTTAAAATGGTTATTTTAAGGGTACACTTTGGGTACTCTTGATATTTGAGTTGCTGAAAAGTTGCCTTGTGTACAGTAATAAGGGCATTTTAATAGAGCTTTTGAGCCCAATTTCATAACAGATAGAGTCAAATGAATAGACATATTGTATATAAAATTTCACAACCCAAAACCACACGAGCACCTGAGAGGATAAGCATTAGAAAGTGAGAAAGAAAACAAGTAAGTTATGCGTATTTGCAAATCGCCCTGTATTTTTGTGGATGACTTTACACAACACAAATACAAAAATACATGTTTGTGGATAGTGAAATATTTGTAGATCATGGTACACATTTGTGGATTGTCTTCTGTGGATTACAACTATTAAAGTCCAATAAAAAACTTCCATACAAAGGTGAATTCTGCAAAATCTAAAAAAAAGTGAGTGTTGTACATAGTTATAAATGTAAGTGGTGTGTTAACAGCATGCATGACAGGTATGTAACACAAATTTTAAATGTGCAAATGATAACCACATTCAAGAGAAAGAGAGATAATATCAGTTTTTTTAAGCTGTTTAAGTTTTTAAGTTTAAGGCTGAAGTGCTGCAGGGCACTTGGTTTCTTCTGCCTTCATATTGCAGTACAACACTGATGCAACTTCCCTATCAGTTCGTCTGTGTCAGCCACATGTGTCAACTCTCTTCAGAAAAAGACAAAAAAAAAAAAATCTCCTTCTGGTGGCCGTGATACAGAGATATGGACGTACATTTTCAGTCGACTGGCTGAGAAGGGGTGCTACATCAGGGTGTCGATCAACCACTATCAGAGTACGTTGACCTCTATATACTCTAGTAAGTGATGTGAGAAAACATTAGGCTACCAAGAATGAGGAATGAGTAAACAATGTTTCACAGAATAGGGAACACCGCCATGGGTTTATGACGGCGCAAACAAAACCTAATAGTCAGTCTGGTGTGAAGAAATGTCACACTGGTTAGCAGGGAGTGACAGAGGCTTCTGGTGGTGTTACAGTTACAGTTCAGATGATAGAAGGAAGTGCTCACAGGCTGAAAATAGGCTGAGCTCAAGCACAAACACATCTGACAGAGACTAACAGACAATTAACAGACAACTAGCATTCAGCTGTGTGCCAAAAGGGTGAGTCTGAGCATCTGATCCATGTTTCACCTTGCAATACACGACACTAGGACTTCCTGTAGTATTGTAGTATTTTAGAATAATATGTGTTTTTTTAGAGAGTTTGCTGGATGAAAATACATCTGTGAATAGTGCTTTTTGGTAGTTCTGCATCAGTTGGTTACAACTACCTTACTGCCTGCTTCTTATAGTAGGTGATAAGTCTACATACTGGCCTGTCACTGCCGTATTTATTGACATTAAAGTTGGATAAACTATTCAACATCTCTCCAAGTTTTCTCCAGCATTTGTGGTGATTTTCTGACACCCATCTACTGTATATAGTGAATTATGTTTCATATTGCTAACTTGCTTTTCCAAAAATGTGCAGAGATATTAAGAGTGTTATGTTTTTGTTGTTTTAGTAATGACGGCATGTTTGAGTACATTATCCTCATCCTTTACAGACATTAGTGTTTCTCTGGCCCGCTGCAATCTAATCTAGATATGGTATCAATAGAGGCCTTGTCTTGTTTTGGAGGTGTGAGTTTCACTAGTGGTCATTAGGTGCTGAAAACAAGACACAATAAGCTGTCTTAAACTAAAAAGAGATGGCCTTTTTCATTTGCCTTCTAATCTCATAATGCATGTTACATGTAATTATGTGTGTGAGGGTATTAAAGGTAGTCGTGTGATGGTGAGATTGATATCTTTTATGATGAGTTTGCCAGTAAACTAATTTCATTTAGATGTTGTTTCTGAAAACACCAAAAACCTAGAATGTACATTTTAATGCGTTACATGGACAGACTGCCCTTTCTCTCAGGGAACTGACGCTGTTATATTGCCCTCTTCAAAGCCACCAGACTACATTCGCAAAAACAGTAATTTTACCTCGCAGAACATGGAAGTATACATACAAACATACTTTAGAAAATCCGAACTAACCCTTTCAGTTATTTCCAAACTTTATACAGCTAACTTTCACTCAGCTAGTGCTAGCGTTCACATTATTCATAACCTTATTGATTAGCTTCATGATTAGCTGACTTTGGTAACCTACAGTGGTGGAAGAAGTACTCAGATCTTTTATTTAAAGGTCCCGTATCGTGCTCATTTTGCTCATACTTGTATTTTGTGTTTCTAATAGAACATGTTTACATGCTGTAATATTCAAAAAACACATTATTTTCCTTGTACTGTCTGCTTGAATATACCTGTATTCACCTTCTGTCTGAAACACTCCGTTTTAGTGCATTTCAACGGAATTGCAACAGAATTGTGTTGCTAGGCAACAGTTTGGGTCCATGTTTACTTCCTGTCAGCTGATGTTATTTACATACACTGCAACAGGAAATAAACTGGGACACATTTAGAATGTTCACTTTTAAAACCATGTAATGGTCTAAATATTGTATATTTGTGACATCACAAATGGACAGAAATCCTAACGGCTTGTTTTAAACGCGCAATTTCTGAATACGGGCTGTGTGTATTTGTTCGTATATTGAGCATTTTGATAGTTTAACAGTATTTATATTGCACTTAAATCTGCTTTATAATATAAAAGACCTAAAAAATCTCACTTTTTACAATATGGGACCTTTAAGTAAAAGTACAACTATCACAGTCTAAAAATACTCCATTACAAGTGAAAGTCTTGAATTCAGAATGCTACTTAAGTAAAAGTACAGAAGTATTATCAGCAAAATGTACTGAAAGCATCAAAAGTAAAAGTAGTCAGAATGCAGAACGGCTCCTTTCAAAGTGTTTTATTGTTATAGAATATTATATTATTCTGTTTTTATCACTAACAAATACATTTTAATGTAACAGTTCTTCGTCAATTTGGATACTTTATATACTACTGGGTAGATTAGTAGTACAGTACTGTCACAAAAACTTAGCTTAAGTTATCAAATAAATGTAGTGGAGTAAAAAGTACAATATTTCCCTCTGAGTTTTAGTGGAGTAGAAATATTAAGTAGCAGAAAATGGAAATACTCAAGTAAAGTATCTCAAAATTGTATTTAAGTATAGTACTGGAGTAAATGTACTTAGTTACATTCCACCACTGGTAACCTACATCAGTGGTTCTCAACCCTTTTTGAGTCGCAGCCCCCCAGAATAATCTAGTTGGTGTTTGTGACCCCCCAGTTTTGTTTAGTTTTGTTTAGTTTGAACTACTAGCTCCTAGGCGTTGTTCAATGTGCTCCAGGCACTGTGGATTTTTTGAAGCGTTCCATAACTTTTTCTCTCCCCCTGACCTGCTGGAAATCCCCCAGCAGAAACTCATGTGCACGCACACTTTAACTCTCACAAACAGACTCAATAAAATCTGTTCTGAGGCAAATTATATCACTGGTACAAGCAATGTAATGTAAAAACCATTCCCCAGTCTAAAATATGTTATTTTGTTTTTTTCTCCACAACCATCTGGCGACCCCCAGGTTGCGAACCACTGACCTACATAACTGCGTTTTGCTAACGGCTGAATGGGAAAGAACCTTTAAGTCACTGCATTAATAACCGGGTTGCTAGATCCTAAAAGTAGCATTCAAAATCAGGTTAAAAAAGTAGTAGTATGTGTGTGTGTGATTGTGTCTGCATTCTGAGAGAATTATGCTGCCCTATCAAGCCAGTTAAATACATCTAATGTGACATGAAATACAATCACCAAAAACTTTTTGTTTGATTGCATTTTATATCACAACAATCTAAGATTAAAAAAAAAGGAGGAATAATGCCAATCAATCATGTTAGGAATACATAGTAGACAAGAGATTTGGTGGACACACTCCACCAAGATCTCCTTACACAGTTTCCCAGCACAAAAGCATTCAGGTGATGATGACCATGATATAGTAGCTGAAGGAAACAGATGTGTCATGGAGGGAAATTTTGGAAATGAAAAGGATGTTGCTGACAGGAAAAGCAGGGCTTATGCAAACTAAAGCTAATCACACGCTGATATGTGCTCGCATTCATGCTGCATGTCTCTTTATTTCGCTCCAGATCTGATATATATAGTGGCATTGCTCTGACTCTATGAATGTGTGGGTACATATTAACTTAAATTCTGCTAAAATACATGTTTCAAAGGAAATTAAAACACTGAATAAAAACCCAAAAGGCTGTCTTATAGTGCTACGAGTCACAGCTCTCAGTAAAGCGATTACTGCCTGAGTCGAGGTGCGAAAGTGCTGTTCAGTGTTGTTCTGCCACAAAGAAAACACCCAGGTGCTTTTGCTGCTATTATGCTTTACAAAAGTATTAATTATTCCTTGTTCCCATGTAGATTAATCCTGACTGAACCATGTCAGACAGCGTACTGGAAGACCTCTTCATCAAACGATCTCAGCAGAAGAAGAAGACCTCCCCTTTGAACTACAAGGAGAGATTGTTTGTTCTCACCCAGGAAAAAATAGCCTACTATGATTTTGATGCTGACAAAGGGGTAAGTACATGGAACTACAGAAAAACTTCAACGAAATACAGCTACTTTATTCTGTTAGTTACCTGACTGTTTCCTCATCTGTTAAGCAGAAGCGAAAAGGTTTGAGGGGATCAGTTGACCTCGAGAAGATCAAGTGTGTAGAGACGGTCCAGGCAGAGCCAAGTTCCCCGCCAGAGCGCATGTACGCTTTCCAGGTAGACATTTTTGACTATTTACTTCTTTAACAGAGAGGGACTCTTCAGAAACCGCCTCATGACTATCATGAAGCGTACAGACAAAGCTGCGACAATGTGTGATATTACAGCCACTTTACATTCTCACTGGCCTAATATCAGGACTACTACCAAGTTTTTGCTTTCACTCCTTTGCTGGTGTTTGGAGATGGAGAGAAAGTGTTAGTAAGACTTTTCTATATCCCAGTATCAGTCACTCATAGCATTATTAATAAACTGGGAGAAAAAAAAGGTTCGGAAACTTGTGTTTGGTGGATTATTTCTCTGTTGTTACAATGCTAATTGGCATTGTATTTTACATCGCTGGAAAGCCTGTTTATTTACCTTCTCAATGATGTCCAACTTGTAAGGATCATGCATTTGTGGGATGAGCAGCACAGCTGATTATGTGGGTAGCACCCAAGAAAAATTTGCCAAAATGCTCTGCCACTGGTAAACAGTGTATTCTCATAAGGCTACCAGGAAGCCTGCAATGACTGCCCTTCACCGTCAGGCCCGTTTGCGCTGGTGTCGACAACACAGACAATGGAATCTGAACATGTGGGGGAATGTCATGTTCAGTGATGAGTCCAGGTTCTGTCTGCCAAAGTTGGATGGCAGGGTCAAAGTATGGAGACGACGCGGAGAACGCTATGCTGATTGTTGCACCGATGGAGTAACAGCTTTTGGTGGGGGCAGTGTCATGGTGTGGGGTGGCATCTCCCTCACTGGCTAAACAAGGCTTGTCATCATTGAAGGCCATCTCAATGCAGTGAGATATCGGGATGAGATTCTGCAACCAGTGGCGATCCCATATCTCCACAATCTGGGACCTAACTTCATCCTCCAAGATGACAACGCTCGCCCCCACAGAGCCAGGGTTATCACAGACTACCTCCACAATGTGGGAGTAGAGAGAATGGAACGGCCTGCCGAGAGTCCAGACCTCAACCCAATTGAACACTTGTGGGATCAGCTTGGGCGTGCTGTACGTGTTAGAGTGACCAACACAACCACGTTGGCTGACCTGCAACAAATCCTGGTTGAGGAATGGAACGCCATCCCACAGCAACGTGTGACCAGGTTGGTGACCAGCATGAGGAGGAGGTGCCAGGCTGTTGTGGCTGCGTATGGATCTTCCACCGCTACTGAGGCTCCTGACGGTGTATTAAATGAATAAAGTGTAAAATAGCCAGTATGTCTTGTTTGTTCCTTGTTACTGATAGAGAGTTCAATCATCCAATCCACCAAACAACTCAAAACAAGAGTCAATTCCAACAGGAGAATACACTGTTTACCATTGATGGAGCATTTTGGAAAAATGTTCTTGGGCGCTACCCACATAATCAGCTGTGCTGCTCATCCCACAAATGCATGATCCTTACAAGTTGGACATCATTGCGAAGGTAAATAAACAGGCTTTCTAGCGATGTAAAATACAATGTCAATTAGCATTGTAACAACAGAGAAATAATCCACCAAACACAAGTTTCCGAACCTTTTTTTCCCAGTTTATATTTTCTAATTTTCTATATTGCGATAATACCGTTATCAAACGATTATCATGGCCAAAAGAATTCACGACAACGATATTATCGCGATATATAGAGAAAATTCAAAAAAATAATACTAATGCTATCAGTCAAATTCATCTTTAACTTTGTTTATTGTGCGTTTTGGCAAATGAATTACACTCAAAATACGAGTGTATGGCGGTGGAGAAAGTCTGTAGCAAAAACTGTATATTAGGGCTGTCAGTCAATTTAATCGCGATTAATCGCATGATTGTCCATGATTAATCGCAATTAATCACACATTTTTTATCTGTTCAAAGGGAGATTTGTCAAGTATTTAATGCTCTTATCAACATGGCATGTCACAATAATGCAAATGTATGTATATATTTATTATTGGAAATCAGTTAACAACACAAAACAATGACAAATATTGTCCAGAAACCCTCACAGGTTCTGCATTTAGCATAAAAAATATGCTGATATCATAACATGGTAAACTGCAGTCCAACAGGCAACAACAGCTGTCAGTGTGTCAGTGTGCTGACTTGACTATGACTTGCTCCAAACTCTATGTGATTATCATAAAGTGGAAATGTCTGTAAAGGGGAGACTCGTGGGTACCCATAGAACCCATTTAGATTCATATATCTTGAGGTCAGAGGTCAAGGGACCCCTTTGAAAATGGCCATGACAGTTTTTCCTCGCCAAATATTTTGTGTAAGTTTGGAGCATTATTTAGCCTCCTTCCCGACGAGCTAGATATCAATATTGCATTTTTAAATATCACGGTTATCCTCAATAGCGGTATATCGTGACACCCCTATTTCAAACCTACTACAGTCAAAAACTATGTAGAAGCTGCAAGAAGCAACACAGGGGAGGCCTGAAACACGAGACAAAGTTTTCTCCCTGGCAGACAAAAACTGTCCAATCCTCCAACAGTTAATAATGTGAAAGTGCATTCTTAAGAAGTGAAACCGTCTCTCACACTCAGATGAACTAGGGGGCTTTCAGTGAGAGCGCAGGTGTTAACTCCCACAACAAGGTGTCTGGCTGCCATAAGTCATAAAAGTAACAGTATTTAAGAGTTCCTGTCTTCAACTGCAGTGAATGCGATCACACACTGGCATTTGTATAATTTAACTTTTGTCACACTTATCGCAATATATTCTGGTGTCACATGTATTTACTGAGCTAGTAACTTAATAAATATAAAATCACCCAATGACTTGAAATGATAAACAACTTTGACAAAAAACAGCTGATGGGTATTTTCTTTTTTTTTCCACAGATCATTTATGATGAGGGGCCGCTGTACATCTTTGCAAAGAATGATGATGTTCGGGCTCAGTGGATAAAGAAGCTGAAAGAAAGTTAGTATGTACATAGAAATCAACAAATGGTGTTTATGTGTCTCGTCAGTCCCAGTATCTACATGCAATAATAGACCGTATCTCAACATCACCATGCACACCAGAAGAGCTGGGTGCATATGCAAATGGGAATGTTGATTTAATGTAAATGCCCTGTGTGTGTCCATGCTTGTGCATAGTGGTGCGCTTCAACAAGGACCTCATGCAGAAGTACCATCCTTGTTTCTGGGCGGACGGGCAGTGGCTGTGCTGCAAGCAGGAAGTTAAACAAGCTATGGGCTGCAAGGTGCTGGATAGTAAGAACGGTGAGAACGGGATTTTGAAATTGGCAACTAAACTTTAGCCGATGACTAAATTATTTCATCCATGTATTAAATGATGTCATTAATAGGCTTTACATCTAAAGCATCTCGGCGAAGGGGGTCCAGGAAACCGCTTCCTCCTACCCCAACAGAGGTACGCACAGTTCCTTTCCAGTAATATTCACTGATTACAGACAGTTGTTTATAATAATACCTCCACTAATCTGTGTTTCCAGGAGAAGTCTGTTCGGCCTTTACCTCCACAGCCTCCTGAGGCGCCCTCCCCATCTGTAGGCATGACTGTCATAGCAGAGTATAGCTACACAGCCATTAGCGCCCAACACCTGGAGCTGACGAAGGATGAAGAGTACACCATCCTGGAGATGTCTGATCAGAACTGGTGGAAAGCCAGAGACAAATATGGGTGAGGAAAAATCAACGCAAGAGGCCTTAGCGATTATTTAAAGGCAGGTCTTGGGAAACTAACAAGAGTACACTAGATTTTTAATAAAGATTCAATCCAGCCCAGTGTTGCCAACTCTTTTCCACTGAAAGTAGCTAGCAGCACTAGCTCCAAAAGTCACCAAATCTAGCGAGAATGTCGCCAAGTCGGTGACACTGACAGTCCGTCCCTTCAGACCTCCCTCCAAAGCCACTCCCCCACTATTACCATTATGAACATCAACATATCATAATGAACGTGAACAGGCAGACAGGTAGCCCGTCCAATCATTTCATTTGGCCCAAATGTAATGATTGGACGGGTTTATTACAGTCCTGCGACAGCCACAGATACCACATTTCTCCTTTTTCTTTTGTCAGAGCATTTGATTTATTGATTGCTGTGGGGATGTAATGAGAATTTCACCTATTATAACAAAAAATTAATCTAAAATCTACACCAACCCTGCCTTAAACCAATGCCACAAAAAACTATTCATTTTTTACAGTGGAAGAAGTGGTGTCCAAAGTAAAATGATTGCAAACTACATGCTTGCAAAAGGGGGAAATATTCATTGAGGACTTTGAGGCGCACAGATTAAATAAATTAAAACAAGTACATGAAGAGCAGGAGACTACGAGTGGACATGCAGAATATGTTTACTGTATCTTTATAGATGTGTTTTTACTGTATTTGACTAAATTAATTTATCACATACAAATAAGAAAATAGGAAAATTTTATAACATGATCAATAAAAAGATATTAAAATACTGTAATTTGAATGAATTCAATTTGCATATAGAGTTTTAGGAGCAAGAATTTGTGTATGAGATGCTACTGTACGAGTGTTTATGAGTTTATGCTGTTTTCTTTTGCAGGAAGGAAGGATATATACCTTGTAATTATGTCGTGGAAGCCAAAAATGGGCTAGAAAAATTTGAGTGAGTATGGGCACTAGTGTACGGTCCCTAAATTGTTAATTTATCATTTGTATGTTAAGTCACTTGTCTGTACATGAATGTATTTTTGATTTCAAAAACAGCATTCAGGAAAAATATATTCATGTTTATTTTCACAGCTGGTATTGCAAGAATACGAACCGCAGCCAGTCAGAAAAACTGTTAAAGACTGAGGTAAACTCAATGACTGATACACATTGTTATAGGAGGACAGCTTTGATATGAACTAAGCTGGACTAAATTTGAAGTTTAAACTTAAATATACGCTTGTGTGTTGCTTCCCAGAACAAAGACGGAGGCTTCCTGGTACGGGACTCAAGCAAGGCCGGGAAATACACCGTGTCTTTGTTCAGTAAGAGTGGCGGGTGAGTAAGCTAAGTTAAACACTGCTGCAGTACTTGATCCACTGGCTCCAGTCATGTGTGAACGTATCAAAAGAAGAACTGTTTGTAATGAAAGCGGAAACAGTGGGCCACACAGGGAGAGATGTAAATAATTCATGCAAAACATGGACTAATCTGCCTGCAGAACTTTTTCACAGCAGGGCTCAGTAGGACTGTTGTGGATAAGGCTGAGAAGATATTACCTACTCATGCATACATGATAAATGATAGCAGGTTCCTGTGTCGATGAAAACCTGTGACTAAAGTTACTCTTCTCTCCACAGGGACACTGGTGGGAGCTGCAGACATTATAACATCTGCACCACCTCACAGGGCCAGTTTTACCTGGCAGAGAAGCATAATTTCGGCACCATCCCAGAGCTCATCAACTACCACCAGCACAATGCAGCAGGTTGATACAGTAGCTAGCTGTGAATATATAGATATATATATATTCTTCTGTTTTAAATGATTTGATGTTCATACAATAATATACAATGAAGATACTGTATAGTTGTCACTGCAGGAAAAAAAGGGGAAATGACTCAACAGGGGGGAAGGAAACAAAATATAGACACAAACAGGATATCAAAAATATCGACATTACAGCTGAACTTATCTCCCTCACTAGGTATGGTTAGCAGGCTGAAATACATCGTATCTAACCGGGCACGGCCTCCATCAACAGCAGGGCTTGGCTACGGTAAGCGTATGACTATATCAATATGCATTATTAATATATTCTCTTGTTAATCATAATATCTGGTGATTAACCTCTGGTGACGGATTAGAAATGTATGTGTGTGTGCAATTTATAAACCACTGACGCTGCATGTATTAAGATAATGATCATTTCTTAGTGGTGGTTGAGGGCACGAGCATTTGTTGACAGCACCATTTGTTAAAGTAATGAGTCCCTTTATTGAGAAAGGAATAGTTTGAGTTTCACGTTGTATCTCGTTTGTTTAATCCATACAAAAAAACAAACAAACGTGGTTTTACGGGAGGTTATGTGCGGGACTATTTCCTGGCCAGGAGCAGTAGCCTCCTGGAAAGTTGTTGTCACCATGAAGTTGCCAAGCAACCAGCACAGACTTCAGAAAGCAACAAAACCTCCAGTAAAAACACAATGTGTTTTTTATGACTTTTTTTTGTAAACAAACTTAAAATCCCATATTGTAAAAAGTGAGATATTCATGTCTTTTATATTATAAAGCAGATTTAAGTGCAATATAAATACTGTTAATCTATCAACACGCTCAATATACAGAGAAATACACACAGCCCATATTTAGAAATTGTGCGTTTGAAACAAGCCGTTAGGATTTCTGTCCATTTGTAATGTCACAAATCAACAATATTTAGACCATTTCACAGTTTTAAACATAAACATACTAAATGTGTCCCAGTTTATTTCCTGTTGCAGTGTATGTGAATGACATCAGCTGACAGGAAGTAAACATGGACCCAAACTGTTACCTAGCAGCGCAATTCTATTGCAATTCCATTGAAATGCACTAAAACGGAGCGTTTCAGACAGAGGGTGAATACAGGTATATTCAAGCAGACAGTATGAGGAAAACTAAGGTTTTTTTAAACATTAAAGCATGTAAACATGTTCTAGTGGAAACCCAAAATACAAGTATGAACCTGAAAATGAGCATATGTCCCCTTTAATGTAATGTAGGGCTTTGCGATATGGATAAAAAAATCAAATATCACAACATTTTTACATTGATATTGCGATGATATTTTAGGGATGACTATTGGTGCTTTTACAAAATATTTACACAATGACATTTTTGATAAATAACCATCAGTAATGCCGCCTTTAAAACCAGGAAAAGACAGCACTTATGCCATATTACTACATTACGATATCCAAAATCTAAGACAATATCTTATATCACGATATCAATATCATATTGATAAATTGCACAGCTCTACTATAACATGTTAATTAGTGTGCTTAGAGGTGCTCATAGGCAGATTTTGTTACCTTTGGACCTTAAATAAGAAGCTACTGGCCATAACTTCATACAGACATGATAGTGGTCTTGTCATCTAACTCTCGGCAAGAAAGCGAAAAAGTGGATTTCCCAAAATTTCAAACTATTCCGTTAATGAGGACACTGCATGTATAAAAGAGCTCCTCCATTCTGTCTTGTTTGCTCCAGGTATGTGGGAGATCGATCCCCTTGACCTCACCTTCCTCAGGGAGCTGGGCACTGGCCAGTTTGGAGTGGTGAAGTACGGAAAGTGGCAGGGCCAGCATGACGTTGCCATTAAGATGATTAGAGAGGGCTCCATGTCTGAAGATGATTTCATAGAAGAAGCCAAAATCATGATGTAAGCAACACTAAAATAATTTGGACTGAGCTGACACTTGAATTGACTGGCAGTTGAAACAATAGAGATGATTTTGTTTGGGAGACTCATAAAACTCATGTGTCACACTGGGAAGTGCAGTTTATATAACTTCTGTGAGAAAAACCCCAACATATAATCCTTAACTTCCTTCTCCTTTTGCTCAAACCAGGAAGCTTCGCCAGGAAAACCTGGTCCAGCTGTACGGCGTGTGCACCAAACAAAGACCCATTTATATAGTGACTGAGTTCCTGTCTAATGGCTGCCTGCTGACGTACCTCAGGGAGGGTCTGAAGCAGCACCCTACGGCCGTCCAGCTCCTAGAGATGTGTAAAGACGTCTCCGAGGGCATGGCCTATCTGGAGGCACAGCAGTACATCCACAGAGACCTGGTGAGAGACATATAGATATACTGTAGTATGTACAATTTCTAGATCACTGTATCATTCTATGTTGAGATATACTGGGATTAGGTATTTGAAGATAACGGTAAATGTTTAATGATTACACTTTAATCAAGAGGGTTGTTTGTTTTATCCTCAGGCTGCCAGGAACTGTTTAGTCGATGGGAATGGCACCATCAAAGTGACTGACTTTGGCCTGTCAAGGTAATGAATAGGACACACAGAGGCACATAGTGGTGCCTAATAAAGTAACTAAAATCTCTGGCTCTGTCCTCAGTTCAGTGGAGGAAAGCAGAGCTTCAACAATTAATCGATTAGTTGTCAACTATTGAATTAATTGGCAATTATTTTGATAATCGATTTGAGCATTTGTTTTAAGAAAAAAATTCCAGCTTCTTAAATGTGAATATTTTCTGTTTTTTTGTTTACTCCTCTATGACAGTAAACTGAATATATTTTAGTTGTGGACAAAACAAGACATTTGAGGACTTCCTCTTGAGTTTTGGGAAACACTCATCGACATTTTCACCATTCTCTGACATTTTATAGACCAAACAACTAATCGATTAATCTAGAAAATAATCAACAGATTAATCAACAATGAAAAAAATCATTGGTTGCAGCCCTAGTAGAAAGTAACAGTACATTTAGGCTACTCAAGTACTGTATTTAAGTAGAATTCATAGGTACTTTACTTGAGTATTTCTATTTTATGCTAGTTTATAATTTGACTCCACTACATTTATATTACAACTTTAGTAAGTAGTTACTTTGTATATTAAGATCTTACATACAAAGATAATATCAACTTAAATAAAAAGATATATAAAGTAGTTCAAATTAGCTCTATCTCAACCAACTACAACAGTAAAATGCTTTTCACAATGAGTACTTTCACTCTTGATACTTTAAAGGACCCATATCGTGCTAATTTTCAGGTTCATACTTGTATTTTGTGTTTCTAATAGAACATGTTTACGTGCTGTAATGTTAAAAAAAACACATTATTTTCCTCATACTGTCTGCTTGAATATACCTGTATTTACCCTCCATCTAAAACGCTCCGTTTTAGTGCATTTCAACGGAATTGCAACAGAATTGCGTCCTGTCTGCTGATGTCTTTCACATACACTGCAACCAGGAAATAAACTGGGACACATTTAGAATGTTTACGTTTAAAACCGTGTAATGGTCTAAATATTGTATATTTGTGACATCACAAATGGACAGAAATCCTGACGGCTTGTTTCAAACGCACAATTTCTGAATACGGGCTGTGTATGTTTCTCCGTATATTAAGCGTTTTGATAGTTTAACAGTATTTATATTGCACTTAAATCTGCCTTATAATATAAAAGACATGAAAATCTCACTTTTTTACAATATGGGACCTTTAAGTACATTTAGTTGACAATCCTTCTGTACTTTTACTTTTTTTCATATGTGAAATTTCTACATGTATGGAGTTATTTTAAATTGTGGTATTTGTTCTTCTACATTTAAACAAGTAAAGAATCTGAAAACTCCTTCCACTACTGCACTCAGGTACGTCTTAGATGATGAGTACACAAGCTCAGCAGGTTCCAAGTTTCCTGTTCGCTGGTCGCCTCCTGAGGTCCTCCTCTACTGCAAATTCAGCAGCAAGTCAGACATATGGGCATATGGTGAGTCAACACACTGCACACTATGTTTTTCAACTCTAAATCTGGTCAGTTATAAGTGTAATCAATGTTTAAATGTCTTCACAAGCTATGAAATGTCATCTGTATTTTAACTTTTTTAACCACATTAACTATTTCTATAAATGTGTGTAGGGGTTCTTCTGTGGGAGGTGTACACTTTGGGACGACTTCCGTATGAGCGCCTAAGCAACACGGAAATAGTGGATCAGGTGTCCAGAGGCCATCGCCTCTACCGCCCCCAGCTGGCCAGCGACAGGGTCTATAGCATTATGTCAAGCTGCTGGCATGATGTAAGTGGATTTTGTATTGAGTTGTGTAGAAGTTGTGTAGAAGAATGATAATAGTAAACACAAATATATATAACACCAACCTCACAGCTTCTCTTTGTTTTGTTTTCAGAAAGCAGATGAGAGACCCAACTTCCAGGAGCTGAAGGTGACTGTTCAGGATTTGCTGTACGAGCTCCAGTAGACGTCGAAATAATCACAGCACACCAACACAAACAGTTCACTCTGATCCTCACAGAGCAGCGTCTCCCGTCTGTCTCCTGGAAAGATAACATAAATCATTAAATAGTCTACAGATTGAACATGGCACTGCACAGCCACACTGAGTTTCCTCTGTAATGTGAATATGTGTAATATGAATGCCACTATAACTCATTGATTAGAATATCCTTCCTATTGCATTACTAGAAGTACAGTCCTATAGGCTATAGCATTTAAAATGTGTATATTGTATTGAAGGTTATCTGTCTTTATTGTATCGTGTGGAATCATTGTGAAATGTGTAGACACCTCTGCATGTGAAAACAAGCTTTGTGAAAACATATCTATTGCACAAAATAAAAGCCAAGTATGCTGGGCATTGAAATGACTCAAACATCATGTGAAATGAAAAAGACATCAAAGTGTGAAAAAAAACATCTGATAGACCCGTCGTTCTCACATTTTAATCAAATATGAACTGTTTGTAATGTAACAATAATACTTTTGCGCAAGTTATTATTAGCTTTATTTGTTTAATTAAGTAATATATATATATATACTGTACATATATATATATTAATAGTTTTATTTCAAACTGTCAGTATACAAAGTAACAGAAGGAAATATTAGAATCCCATACAGATGAAGCATAACAAAAACATAAACATAACATAAAAAGCAGAACCAAACGAATCCAAAATAAAATAAAGAAAAAAGAAAAACATGTGAGAGTATGACAATAAGTGCACTTATTGAAGATATTGCATACATTCATTGTTTTCATAGCTTTTTTTGTTTTGTGAGGAAGAAATTGTTGACACCTATTGTTCCGTTTCCTTCAAAAATACAAAGAAATTAGGCAAATTGGAATTTGTGAATGTGGAATTTGGTGATAACTAAAATTAGATTAATAAGGAAACATGCTTTACTGTCTTTTTCACTGTAATAGCAACCAAAAATAATATTTCTATAATTTCTATAATAAAAATGCAAAATCAGAGAAAATGTTGTCAAGTATAAACCTGTTAACATCTTTCCACAGCTCATATGTAAATTTACAGGACCAGAATAAATGAGAGCAAGTTTCAGGATGTGATTCGCAGAAGGAACAATTTACATCTATATGTCACTCTTTAACTTTTGTCATTTTTTTATTTTATTTTTTTATTTCAAAATCACAGTTTACATAGTTACAGCAGAAAACATTAAAAACATTTACATACAAAAGAAGCATTGCGAAAACATAAACAAAAAGCTGTGACAAACACAAAAGGACAACAGAAATGAAACAAAACAAACATAAAAATAAAAAAAAACACACAATAAAAATAAATAAATAAGTAGATAATAATAAAAAAAGACCACGCGAGAGAATGACAATAATTTCACTTGAAAACATTAAAGATATTGCATACATTAATATAATAATAATTAATTTAATGTGGCTGTTGACTGAAAACGTATGTATGACGACGCACGTTGTCAGAAGAACGCGCCCTGTGATTGGTCGAACCACTTCCTGTTTCCCGTCGTCCATTCATACACGTGAAGGTCAGCAACAGAGCCATCAGGCGTTCATAACTGGATCAATATTGCTCTTGCGACCGCTTTTTAGCTAAATATGAACGGCCAGGGAGCGACAGCGGACCCTCAGCTTCAGCACTTCATCGAAATCGAGTCTCAGAAGCAGAGATTTCAGCAGCTGGTGCATCAGATGACAGAGGTTTGCTGGGTAAGAGCAGCTTTAAGCTAGCAGAGCAGCTGTTTGCATACTTGTCTGAAGCTAGAAGTGATAGCTAGCTTGACCTATATTGACATAAAAGTTGGGGATACTTGTTTTATTTGCTGTGGTAAAATAATAATACCCAACTGTATACATTAAACCACTCCATATGTCTCCCTATGTCATATAACACTAACGTTAGCTTTCCCTACGGAAGCCTTTTAGGGGCAAACAAAAATCTACAAAACGCAACGCCGAAAAGAGTAAAATATTCAATAACTTCAGTATTATACAGTGTAGTACCACCAAAATTACTTCACACATCAATGATCTCATCATGGTTGTACTACAACATTTAGTTTGGAAAAAATATGGTTTTGCATAATTCTTTTGAATTTTTAATGGGAAAAATATTCAATAACTTCAGTATTATGCAGTGTAGTACCACCAAAATCACTTCACACATCAATGGTCTCTTCCTGATTATACTTATTGAACTAATTAAGACATTTTGGTGGTACTACACTTTATAAAAGTGAAGTTATTGAATATTTTTCACATTATAAATTCACCAAAATTATACAAAATCATATTTTTCCAAACTAAGTGTTGTAGTACAACTATGAGGAGATCTTTTTAAAGAAATTTCAAAAAAGTTATTTGCTAATTATTATCTTTTTACCAGCAGACATGGAAATAAAGCCAAACAATTAATTTGTATTCTTTTCTTGGAAATGTATTAAATAAATTACCAGCTATTGAGAAATAGCAGACCTGTAAAATGAAGTTACCATATATTCACTTTAGGCTTTAGAATTGCTTTTTAAAAATAATATTTCTTAATATAAGAAAAACCTGTCTGCCATGGTGGCAAATGACCTGAAATTTTCACCTGCCACAGCCAACATTTACCCTGTATTTGGCAGGTGCTAATTTCATTCCCTGATTGTGTGACACCCATTGTGCTAAATGTGATGCACTATGTGTTACATACCTTGTATCATCCCTTGCACCTCGTTCTGAATTGCTCTTGTCTCTGTCTCCAGGAGAAATGTATGGATAAACCCGGGCCAAAGATGGACTCCAGGACAGAAGTGTGCTTCGTTAACTGCGTGGAGCGGTTTATTGACACCAGCCAGTTCATCCTAAACAGGCTGGACCAGACTCAGAGGAGCAAGGGCTCCTTCTCCGAGACCATGTCGGACTAAAAACTGTCAATGACAAGGACTGACGAAGACACATGCACACGGCCCTCTGCTCCAGGACGAGGTCGTTATGTCCTGACACAGCTGTCTGTAATCAAGAACCGTTCAACTGGAAAGAAGGAGCAACATTAAGTGTTACTTTTGATACCAAGTGCCTCAGATTAACACGATGTGTGGATGCAGAAGTCTTATTTGTCCTCCACTTAGCAGGGATATGAGTGTTGCAAAACCTTTTTGTTTGTCAAACTGTGAAACTGAGCTTGTTAATATCCAGTGCTGTAACTACTAGTGGGTTAAGTGTGAGATACTGCAGAAAGATGGACACATCTGGGACATTCAGCTATAGCCAGATGTTTTTTGACAGCCTGAAGGACTTCACCGGCAGACTATGCTGTAATCTAAAGAGAACTAACCATGTGTTGTTGACCCGAAGAGGCGTGAGGTTCTGGACTGTACATATGCAATAAATCATGCCAAATAATGTCTATCTCTTTTGGATAAAGTGTAAGCAAGTAATGTTGTAGTAATGTTTTTTAATCAGCATTATCAAACACACAAAAACAAGTTCAGTTACATCTAGGGCTGACCCGAATGCTTCGACTGTTGTCATGGACCTCCAAATCACTATTCGAATGCTTAGTTTTTCTAATTTTTGTATGCAATAATAATGTATAAATCCCCAAATAGCCCCCTGAAGGAATAAACCCACAATAATATTCATTATTCATATTCAACATTAATAATTCTTAGTTATTCTCAGAGGGATATCGCTGCTTGTCATGTGGGCACGGAAACGGGGGGAGATGAGACCGACAGACAGAAGAACATGTCAGCCTTCTGCGCTGCGCTGCTCAGCGAATCTTCGAATACCTTCAAATATTTCTCACCAAAAGCTTCAAAGCCCAAAAAACAGCATTCGGGACAGCCCTAGTTACATCAGAGATATGTTACAGTTTGGCACATGTTGGGAATTGATCCACACAGGGAAATAATAACATTCTTTGGTGCAGTTTTGTATATAATACTGAGGTATTACAGTAACTCATAATAGAAATTACTCAAACTTGATCATCAGCAACAGATGATTGAAATGCATTCAGGACAAATCATTTCTTTGCCTTTACACTGGTTTTAAAATCATACATTTGTACAATATCTGCTAAGGTTAAAAAGTGCAAAACCTATGAATAAGGTTATTGTTTTCAGTAACAGAAGGCACAATCTGGTTTAAGCAGGCTAATATTCAACCTTCAATTATTTTTTTTAACTTAATATACTGTATAAAAAAACATGTACACAGCAGTGCAACAAACATTCACAATGATATAAATTATACTTCAGATTATAATTCTGTCCTGTCTTTTGTTTAACTAAAGATGTGGATGTACATCTACGAAATCCATTGTGCTGACAGGAACATTATGCTCACTTTAGGCAACTTTGTTCATCCAGTGCATTGTGTGTAAGACTTGAAATTCAGATTTAGTAAACTAACTTGTCACATTGTAAGACTGGTGAGCAGTAGAGCTTCAAAATTGCCAATTTTCTCAGTAGTGACAAGACTATTGGTCCTCCTTAAGGAGCTCTCTGGTGCGTACCCCAGCCCCCCTTTGAGCTTCCTTCTCTGGGCAGTTTAATCTCGTCCTCTGCTTGCGTTTCGTGGCTGGGAAGAGCCACGTAAGGCTGGTGCCCCCATGGAAAGCCCTGAGGACCCTTCCTCAGGTACAGTGGGAGGGAATCACAGCTAAATGTAATGTCCTTGAAGGCATGGAGGAGGAAGATCCCCAAAATGATGGTGAGGAACCCGCTAATTGTTCCCACTACTCCATCAGCGGTCATACGCAACCACTCCTTGAAGAGAATGGCAGAGCAGGCCATGACGGAGGTGGTGAAGAAGACGTAGTAGATGGGCGTGACTAGGGAGGTGTTGAAGATGTCGAGGGCTTTGTTCAGGTAATTGATTTGAACGCTGATGCAGATTATCAGGCTGATGACTAAGGCCCAGAACAGGGGATCCTTCAGCACTGCCGTCCCGGCAAACAGCTCCTTAATGCCAATGCCCAGGCCCTTGACACAAGACACAGACAGGGAGCCAATCACAGAGCAGATCAGGATGTAGACCAGCACATTCTTCTGTCCAAACCGCGGAGCCACGGCAAAGATAAGAACCAGGCTGCTTCCAACAACGCACACAGCAAACACAATGAAACCTAGTGGGAGCATTCAAGAACGAGTTAGTACCCTGAAAAAAAAAATCCATCCAACCGTTATCTGGGATTCAGTTTCCACAGCATGGTTAATGAGATCACACTGATGAAGGGGCTAGTCCTACCTGGGTCTTTGAGCTTTTCAGCCATGGCACTGAGGGAGGCAACCTCCTCCTCCTGCGGGGCATGGATCACCATCACCGTGGAGCCCAGGACGCACAGCAAACAACCGATCTTCCCATGCACGTTCAGCCTCTCATTCAGAAAGTAAGAGGAGAGCACGGCACTGGAAGGAAAAACAAATGATGCAGACACAGAGAGTTAGCACACATTAAAAAGATAAGTCTGGTGATATTCTATATTTTTTTTTACTGTCATCAAATCTCATGAAAAGACCAAAACTAAAACAATGAAATAGTCTGCATCCAGATAATTTCTGGCTTTTCCTCTCAGCCACAAGTATGTTCATTCTTAGTGAAGAGGTAAATCTTTAAAAACAAGTCACAAATATATACTTTCATTTTAAACGCTTTAAAAGGGCTAGATTGTTTCCAGTAGTACAGCTGCACACTAGAGATGCACCGATCCAACTTTTTGGATCGGTCCTAAGCTAATTCTAAGAGGCCACAAGATAATTAAAAGGATTAAGAATGAAAAAAAAAAAGTATTTTTGTAACACAAAACTAGATTCATTTTATTGACTGAAATATTATAGATACTTTTAGACTTTTACAACCCCTGTCTAATGAAGTAGACTGAAAAAGGGAAAAAGAAACAAGATAATTTAAACCTGCAAAAAGGTTGGGGACCACTGCACTTGTGAATATTTACGTCACCAGGATTGTGTTCATGGGGTTAATTAAAATAAACTACCAGCACCCATGTTCATGGTAATGAAGGAAACGAACATGTCACCTGGTGCATTAATAGTTTTTGGACAACAATGGAGGTCTACAACACACAGGAATAATCTATATTAGGCTTTGGCTATACAGACAATCATTGTTAGTAGAATCAATTTATTGTTGGTTTTGGTCTTTTCATGATATTTATTGACAATAAGAGATAAGAGCATATCACCAGATGGGAAGGCTAGCAGTATCTATATCACACTATGCAAATATCTGATAAGTCTTGAAACCATCAGTGGCATGAAAAGCTGCAAATCAAACTCAAGAAAAAGACAATTACCTCACAAGTACACTCAATGCTCCGAGAGGAGTCACCAGTGTGGCCGGCGCGAATGCATACGCAGCGAAGTTGGCGGCCTCTCCAGTTCCCACTAGAATATAAACATGACCATCATCAGTGTGCATAAATTCATAGCTGGTGCAGCTGGTTAAAAGGTTGAACGATTATTCTCTTCCAACCCACGTGTGCTAATGTGCTCTTTGGAGGAATGTGCACTTCAAAGATATGGTGTGGGTTCTGCATCAACTGTAACGTCACCAACAGCAAAAATACCAAACCCACAAGAGCCTCATTCCCAATTTGAAAAACAAAGGACACAATGTTTCTGGGCATTGCTGGTGAGGAGTGTCACCAAGAAAGAAAAAAAAAACAAGCAGCTGACCATGTCACCCATTTTACAGAACTAAAGTCATTCACTTACTTGAAATTAGTCCTGCCCACCACAGCCATTCCTTCAGGTAAGCATACCCCCCTTGACCTGTGAGATGCAGAAAATAAAGATGAAGTACAGTTACAGGTTTCTCACTTTAAATAATTCCTCACTTACCTAACAAAACTCCTGTAGACTTATTAGCCTTAAATACAGTATTAAGTTTATATCTCCTACTGTATTATTCTAATTACTACTCCCAGTAGACCACTTACACACCAAAAACTGACAATAACCTGATATTTTCAGGTGGAATTTCATTTCATTCTCACTGTGCAATATCATTTTCCACTTGTGCAATTTTGTTAATAGTCTGTTTATTGTCAATACTGTATATACTGCTCCTATTTTTATACTTCCTTCTATTGAAATGGTTCATATTTTGTTACACTTTGTTTTGCTCTTTTTTTACTGTGTTAGCTGATGCTTCTTGTTTTTGCACTATACCCTTTGCTGCTGTACACTGCAAATTTCCCCACTGCAGGACTAATAAAGGAATGTCTCATCTTATCTTATCTTATCTTAATATTCATGTGTCCATCAAGACATACCTTCCTCCCAGTGATATCTATTAAGAGCCCTGTATCTTTTACAGTGGTGTAACTAAGTACATTAGTTCAAGTACAGTGGTCAAATACTTGAATATTTCCATTTTATGCTACTTTATACTCCACTACATTTATCTGGCAGCAGCAGCAGAAGTAAAGTGACTTTGCAGATAAACATTTGACATGCAAACACGTGACAATATTACATAATATGATGTATTGTTGTTGTAGATTAAACTATCCAACAATATATAAAGTAGTTGAAATTAGCTGCAGCTACAACAGTAAACTGTTGTTTACACAGTAATACATCAGTAATATATTACATAAAGATAGAGCTGCAAATTTGCAAGCAAAACAAGTTAAACTTGTCTAGTTCCAGCTTCTCAAAGGGGATGATTTGATGGTCAAATACTTGTAGTTTACTATTAACCTCAAAGGGGATGATTTGATGGTCAAATACTTGTAGTTTACTTGAATATTTCCATTTGATGCTACTTTGTACTCCACTACATTTATCTGGCAGCAGCAGTATAGTGACTTTGCAGATAAACATAAAATAATAATAATGTATTGGTATAATAAGAAGGGTTAATCCTCTTGTTACCACAAACTGTCTCCTTACTCTTTATTATAGTCTAATTTATCCCTATCTTTCATATTGTAATATAGTTTGGGCGAGTACTTTTCCTACAAGTACTAGTATAACCCTGTCAGGAGGCAGCTCTGCTATAATGAGGAGGCTACTTTTACTTACTTTTTTATCTAGTTCCAGCTTCTCAATTTGTTCTTTGTTGTGATTATTTGTTGACTGGAAATAAATGATTACTCGATTCATCTAGAAAATGATCAACAGATTAATTGATAACTGAAATAATCCCTTTGCTATATGCTAGTGTAACACTGCATTAGACTTATATATTATATACTTAGACTATAAACTGTGTTACCTTCATCACAATGCTCTAATGTATTGTGGCTCCAGACAGATTTTTTATTTTTGCCTAAAATGTCTCTTTAGATAGTAAAGGTTGCTGAGCCCTGGTCTAGTATAACACATGACAGCTCTGTTGTAATGAGTAAGCTACTTTTACTTTCGATCACGCCACTTTCCTACTACTTTACATACAAATAATACTAACTTGGTACTTGACATGTATAGTTCTGAGTATTTCTTCCACCACTGACCTTTAAAGTCACCTTTAAGTTTAAGTTTTATTTTGTTACCTGCTCGCATTGACCCTTTGCTGGCCAGTCTCAGCAGGCCTTTCTTCTTCAGGATGAAACTAGCTCCGATGAAAGCGCTGGAGCTCACAGCCAGAGAGAGACCGATGTAGAAGTCCAGCCGGTTCACCTCCATCTGGAATCACCTTTATAACTTTAACTTTAGATTAAATAACTGAACTCCTGTGAGAAACTGAAGCTTTCAGTCGAGCAGCAGACTGTTTAAATTAACATCACATGATAGGATGACTCTCTGTCACTGCGACGGTGTTGAAACCAGCTTTATAAACAACTAGAGATGACAAGGAAGTTATAACTAACAACTTATCTAACTTAATGTTGGTTTAATTGAGTCTAATAACTATTTAACTTCCGCTTAAACTCAACAGTTTTTATAATATTTTACGTCAGTTGCACGTAAACCCCCATTCGTCGTCGTTGTCTGGCAATCAGGAATAGTGATGTGTCGGTTACGAACGAGTCGGCTCTTTTAGCCGGCTCTTTTAAGTGAACGATAAGAGCCGGCTCTTTTTTTTCCTTCTTTTTATTTCTTTACTGGAAGGGACTGTTTGTAACTTTTTAAGGTATAAATGTACCGGGTCAGGATCTCATGCGCGATCTCATGCGCGATCGCATATGCGCGCTCGCGTGTGGCCGCTGTCTCGTCTCCTCTGCCTGCTCGCCTTCACTCACACAGCGCGCGTTCTCGCTGTCTCGCTCCACCTCTAGACGAGCATGCGCGCTCACTCCACACTGCAGAAGAGTTAGTTTAGCTCTGAGAATATCTAGTGAATGTACAGTGGACGTTTGTGCAGAAATAAATGCTGCAGCTCCTCCAGACCAACAGAGGTTTCCCGTGTCTTGTGAAGTGACGGGGCTCCGCAGAGAGAAACGTTATCAGCGGCACCCGGTCGGAGACGGTAACGTTTCTCTTCCTGCTCAGCCCCGGCACCGACCCGCTTTTCCTGCTCAGCCTCCGGTGTCTCCCTCTCCGGAGGGAGACACCGGAGACAGTCTGCTCAGGCTGAGCAGGAAAAGCCAGCATTGATTCATGGAGAGACATTCGTCTGGTCAGCTAACATTACTGCCAAGCAGGTGAAATATAGAGTGATATTGTGGTTTTAGCTGACGTGTGTCACCTCACTGTGTTGAGCGATGCTCGTTCATGTCTATTAGAGCGAGCAAGCGCGAGCCCGACGCTGTCTTTCGTTGACTTAACGGCCACAGGTGTCGCTGTTAACAAGCAATTTCTGAAAGTTACAAATAGTCCCTTTAAGTGAACGATAAGAGGACGGCTCCCGTCCGATAGACGTTTTTTTTTTTTTTTCTTTCTTTAATTAATTCAAGGCAGAATGATAGGACAATTTTCTCCGCGCCACGGGCACGCCATTAGTGATGTAACGTGCTGTGCCAATGCTTCGGAGCGTGTGTCGAGTAATCCAGGAAGTTTTCTGCGATGCGCGTATCGAGGCTTGTATCGTTTTAGACCAATTACGTCATTGATGACGTCCAAAGCCTCGCTGCCCGGCCATACCGCGTGACTGGTTCAGGAAGTGGTTCAGATCTTCACTGGTTAAACCAATACCACTTTCCAGAAGTGACACAGAACACTAATATTACCCCTCCTGCATTTATTATATTATATTACACTACACTACAATACAATTATGGACCAAAGGATTGGTTTACACACATAAGATGCATTACTCACAAAGCAATTACAGTTTATTATACATGTATGTTATATACTCATAATATACTTACATGGATTACATAGTAATATATATTTTTTTCATTGTTTATAGTCATTCCCAACAGTGATCACAGATCACATGGTTAAGATCATATCTGCCTGTTTTACACTCTTTGGCCACCAGGTGGTTTCGTGCACATGAAGCCTCGAGAAATGAACCCTTTAGCGAACCAATTTGCTGGAAAGCTTCAATGCTTCATGAAGCTTGAGCTCGCCATCACTACACTCCATGCACTGACTGTGGCTGAATGTTGTGTTAATGACGTCCATGCGACCAATCAGGTGATGAAAGACAAGGTTCATACCATCAAGCTCGGAGGGGCGGCGCGCTGACGGTCTACAGGTACAGAGCAGGAGGAAGAGGAGGAGAGAAAGAGAGAGAGGAGTGCGGTGCGTGAATAGCAGACAAGATGAGTGACAGTCGGAAATGAAGCAGCATGTAAAATTACGGTATTCAGGAAATTATAAGGTTTAGTATAATTATATTGAATACTTCAAGTGATATATGTGCACACATACTAATCATAGGTCAAAACAGCTAAAGCTAAATTTGGCTGAATTATAAAAAGGCAGAAGTGGTAAAATGAAGAACCGTTTGGGAGCCGAAAGAGCCGGCTCTTCTTGGTGAGCTGAGCCAAATGATCTGGCTCACTAAAAAGAGCCGGAATTCCCATCACTAACGAGGAACCTATAAGCGAATCTGATTGGTGGTTGGTGTTTCCGGGTGTACACTATGCAGCGTTCTGATTGGACGAGTGGATTGTTTGTTTCTAGAAACCCGGAAGTAGAGCTAACCTTGACAAGCATGAGCAGAACTCATGTGCTTCTGGCTTCAAGAAAAAAGCTTAAAATGAATCACTTCCTGTTTCCTGACTATTCTAAGATCTTCCAGTATTTGTCAGATAGTAATTAGGTTTCTCGATGTATATTTTATTGTGCGAAAACTCAATATTTTAGCTTGTTAAATGAATGGCTAGCACCTACCAAGTCATTACTGGACTTTAATATCTTTTGGTTGTCTTCATCTGCGATCCAATGATGAGGAGCTCCTTTCTGTTTGTCACCAGAAGCTGTAAGGCTCTTCACAGGCTGCAACAAACACCATTTTTCTCACCAATTTCAGCTCAGAGGATCCCTGAGTTGAGATACTCGAGCACCCATTCCTCCAAAGACGACAGGAGTTACTACATAACCACTCCCATCTTCTATGTCAATGCCTCTCCTCATTTAGGACACTTGTATTCAGCTGTGATAGCTGACTGCTTGCACAGGTATAAGCTGCTGCAGGGCTTCAACTCAAAGTTTGCAACAGGTAAATCCTCTATTCACCAAAATATGTGTTTATAACCACTGATGCTATTGATTGCATGCAGGGAATGAAATTAGCATCTGCCAATTACAGGGTAAATGTTGGCTGTGGCAGGTAAAACTTTCAGGTCACCTGCAACCATGGCAGGTTTTCCTTATATTAAGAAATATTAGTTTTAAAAAGCAATTCCTAAATTAAAAATAGTCAGGCATTAAGGTTACATGATCCATATTTCTACTGTCTGTTACCACTGACTCAGTGTTTACTAGGGGTGGACGAAAATATTGAGTATTGGAATATTTTGTTTTGTGATACTGTATTAATTCTCAAAAACCCTGTATTGAATTCTAATTAATAGTTAACATGCAAAGATTAACTCTGGAAATACTTTACTTTATTTGCAAAGATATGCAAATGCAGATCCTACTATTCTGATTGCATAAAAAAAGATTTTATGCATATAGCACTGTTATTTATACTATGATAGTTTTCCTAAAATTAGATTTTTAAAAAATTGCCTTACTTACAGTATCGCAATATATCGCAATATATTGCATCGTAACCCCTGTATCGTGATACGTATCTTATCGCCAGATTCTTGCCAATACACAGCCCTAGTGTTTACGATTCTAAAGCGTTCTACATAGACTTCAGAAGTGGCAGACAAAACAATTGTGTGGCTAGTAGAAATGTTCAGTGACCTGCCACAGTGGCACGTGAGGAAAAAACTTAATTTTAGACCCTGATTGCATGTGATGTCCACAATCTATATACATCTCTACATTATAGTCATCTTAAAGCTCATATTAGAAATCTGTGCACAGAAAATATATTAGGTATGTAAATATGATATTCCTATTAATAGAAGTGAAGACAATTAATATTTGATTAATTAATTGGCCAAACATTTGCTGGTTCCAGCTTCTCAAATAGGAGAATATGCTGTTTTATCTTTGGGTTTTGGACTGCAAATTTTCTTGACATTTCATAGACTAAACAATTAATCAATTTGTCAGGCACATATTTAGAATAATACACTGTATTATGTTCCATTTCAGGCACAGACGAACATGGCTTGAAAATCCAACAAGCTGCTGAAGCTGCAGGAAAAGATCCCCTGACATTCTGCACTGATGTGTCTGAGAGATTCAAACATCTCTTCAGCAGCTGCAACGTATCGTGCACAGACTTCATAAGAACCACTGAGCAGAGACACCGCCAGGCCGTGGAGCATTTCTGGTCAGTGCTCTGGAACAAAGGGCTCATCTACAAGGGGAGTTATGAAGGCTGGTACTCCACCCAAGATGAAAGCTTCCTCACGGCGTCGCAGGTGGCCGATGCTCTGGACTCATCGGGGAAGGAGATCAAAGTATCGCTGGAGAGTGGCCACAAGGTAATTCTAGATGATAGCGTGTGTGATTTTAGGGGAGATGAATGAGTGCAAACTTTAAAGGAGCACTACAGTGATTTTACACATTTAGGTCTGTTGTCAGGGTTATATCGGCTTGAGCTTTAAGACTACAAATTTATAACAAAATGGGGGCATGGGGTTGGAAAGACATGGGCATTTACCAGGCAGGAAGGGTCTTATAAAAAGGTGCCATTGAGTTGCATTATGGCAAATGTTTTTAGGGACTAAAACGCAGGATATCTCAGACTCTGATGCAACGATTTTGAGCATTCTTGTTTTTAATCTGTCCCTCAAGTTCCTAAACTTTATATAAACTAGCCCGGCTCTATCCAAAGCTTTAAAATCTGCCTACCAGCAGCTCTAAAACTCACTAAATAACATGATATTGATCATCTCATCTAACTCTTGGCAAGAAAATGTGTATTTCCCAAAATGCGGAACTATTCCTTCGAATCACACCTCCACAACTTGTGCAGTTTTACTCCCGTCAACATAACTTCAATCAAATCTCCACTATTTTGCAGGTGGAGTGGATGAAAGAGGAGAACTACATGTTCCGTCTGTCTGCATTTCGGTCTCAGCTGCTCGACTGGCTCAGAGGAAACCCCCGGGCCGTACAACCTGAGCGTTTCCACCAGGAGGTCCTCCAGTGGCTGCAGGAGGACCTCCCTGACCTCTCGGTCTCCCGCCAGAGAAGCCGCCTTCAGTGGGGCATCCCAGTCCCGGGTGATGCTGAACAAACCATCTACGTGTGGCTAGACGCTCTGGTGAACTACCTCACGGTCGCCGGCTATCCAGATAAACACGACCAGTGGTGGAACGTGGCCCACCACATTGTTGGAAAGGACATCTTAAAGTTTCATGCCATCTACTGGCCAGCTTTTCTTCTCGGGGCTGGACTGCCGCTGCCACAGACGATATATGTGCACTCTCACTGGACGGTAGGAGGAAAGAAGATGTCTAAAAGTTTGGGTAACGTGGTGGATCCTCTTGAACGCTCACAGATGTTCACAACTGATGGTATGAGGTACTTTCTTCTGCGTCAGGGTGTCCCAGACTCGGACTGCGATTACACAGACGGCAAAGTTATCAAGCTGCTCAACGCAGAGCTCGCCGACTCTCTGGGTGGTCTGCTGAACCGCTGCACAGCTCCAGCTCTGAACCCAGCTCAGGTCTACCCCTCTTTCTGCCCTCAGTCCTTCCCAAGGGACCAGGAAGGCAGGGCGGTGGTGGAAGACTACCACATGTTGGATGCTGTGAGAAACCTCCCTGCTGTGGTGGAGCAGCACTACGAGAGCATGCATGTGTACAAAGCTCTGGAGGCCATCGGCGCCTGTGTGAGGCAGACCAACGGGTTCATTCAGCGCCACGTACCGTGGAAGCTGGACAGGAGGGACAGTAAAGACCAGCGCTGGCTGGACACCATCAACCATGTCTCTCTTGAATGCTTGAGGATTTATGGCACACTCCTCCAGCCAGTAGTGCCGGGGATTTCTGACAAGCTGCTGTCCAGACTCGGGGTGCAACCGGGCGAGAGAAGCTGGTCAGATGTGAACTTCCTGCCAAGGTTTCAGGGAAATGACTGTCCCTTTGAAGGGAGAGCGCTAGGATCTGACTCGGGAGTGCTTTTTAGTCGCTTGGAAAGTCAGAATTTAGATAAACAAAAACCTAAGAAAACAAAAAAGGCAGCAAATGTGAAATGATGAGTTGTTTTATTTTATGTTCCCTGATTCAATCAATAAAGAAATTAAACTCCTGTGGCTCTTTTCACTTCATCTTCTCGAGACTCTGTGAGGTGTACCGACAGAGGCAGGACCCTGAAATTCACACATCCAACTGGAACGGAGCCACATTATTATTATTAATAATTAGACCGTGCATTTTCTACATTGACATGTCAAACAGTCTGCTGTGAAAAAGGATTATTCTCAACAACCTGTGTGGGTGTACAGGGCCTTTCATTTTTGCTTTCACAACCTATTTTTACATCTTGTAAAATTAAAAAACAAAATTCCCCTTCATGAATTTAATACATACATGGTATAAATGCCTCTAACTCTGCTGTAAAGGGGCATCTAACACATAGTAATGGTGTGATTTGGACCAACCTGATGTGAATGTCAAAGCATCCTTCAATAATACACACCAATATTGCTTTCCTTCTTTTGAAATCATTTCATAGCCATGTTGACATGTCACAGCAGGGTAAACAGGTGTAATTAATACAATTAATTATGGTCTCGTTCTGTCAGATGTCAAATGTCAAAATGGCTGCTGTTAAAAGGGCCTATTGCAGTAATGTTGCTGATGTTATTCACTCGTCAGTAATGCCCCCATGCTGAAAGGAGACACCTTGACATTTCAACTGTAGTCGTCCAATTTCCAACAGGCCTTTTTCATGGAAGACATTTTGACATGTCACAGTAGGAAAGATCATGTGCGTAAATAATAAAATGAATGATGGCTGAATAACATGTTTCAGTTTCAGGGTTCTGGCTCACTGAGTCACTTGCAAAGAATGGTTGTCAAGTCAAAATGTCTGTGGTGAAGAAGGTCTATTGCAGTTAAGTTGCAGACATTAGTAATATAATAATGCTAAACTGAGAGATACTGAAATTATAACTGTAAAAGTTGTTCAATCACCACAGTAATTAGTCTGAGGAAAAACTGCCTCCAGGGATTGACTATCCACCTCGAGTTACCCTGTTAAAGAAAATTATGGAATAGTTAATCTACCGCTCTGCATCGTGTTGGGCTTTTATCCTTTCAGAGTCGTATCTATTGATGTTATGATATAAATTCTCCCAACAGACATTATTTTTACCCAGAACTGGAGAATTTTACGCTCATATACATCAAGTTGCCGTTTGAACACCTTAATTTGAATCAGGATCAATTAATCAATGACCAACTCACTCATGTCAACAGAAGATGTAAAAGTTACTCAATATGCGATATGACTTTAGTGACTTCTTTGCATGACAGCAGCTTGTCCGGTCACTTTATCCAGTCTTTAAATTCCGTATACAGGCAGCCAACACAAGTACAAGGCATAAAAACTGACATGATTTTTTAATGAGAAATACACGAAACTGAAAAAATTGTACAAATTGAAATAAAATAAAAAATTGCATTATTCTTATAATTTCTGGTACTTTTTTACATAGACTTTTCCATTATTAACCATTATCTGTTTACTTCAGAGCAGAATCCCTCCTTTTGATAATCCATAATTACACGACTGAAGTCAAGTTATTTTTCGGATCGTTGCCTCACTGGTCGAGGTGGGATTTGGTTCATCGGTTTGGTGGTCCGTTGTGCCTTGAAAAGTCTCCCCTCCTAACAGCCTACACGGGACTGGACACATTCATCTGCCAATCTACAGAGCCGGGCCTCCCCACATGATGAGGGCCTATTCTTCACACACACACTACTATGAACAAGCACGATCAGTAATATGAATTGGTGCCCTGTCCTGGTTGTGTATCTGAAAAGAGTGGGAAAGTTTTATTACAAACATGAAATCTGTTCATCATTACACAGAGATGGAAACAATGACGACGACGACGACACATCTTTGATGTTTGAAAGTTTCGGACTCACTTGAAAGTTGCTGTTGCAGCTGTCGGACCAGAGCTGCAGTCTGCTGCTGCTGTTGAGTCTGCTGCATCCCCTGTCGTGGGAACTAAAACAGAGGTACACACATTGTTATTATATATAGCAATTTATGATGTTTTATCCAATTATCTACTAGTTGCATATACGTAACATTACTATCAATCATTTTGCAAAAATGCATAACAAGTTTTTAGAGTGATTCCAGATATTTTAGGCGGCCAATAATGCACGTTATGAGAATTCACATGCAGAGTCTTCACCAAAGCTCTAATGGAGCATTTATGGAGGCAACAATAACAACAACAACAACAAAGGCTACCAAAAAGCATTTAATTCATAAGCTATATATCATTATTTTGTTTTTTAAAAGTAGCCGTTGCATTTTTGTCAGAATGTCTTAAATGCACCAAGAGGAAGCTTCCAAAATGATCCCAAAACGTTCAATGTAATTTTGATAAAAATAAAAACTGCATATCTGGATGTTGATTTTTATAAAGTACAATAAAAAATGGAAACTGGAGGCTCCCTGGACACGAGAAACTAAAGCTAAAAAAAACCCACAAAAAGGTACAGTGATTTTCTGTATATACGTGTTGTTAATTGGCTATAAAAATGCTAAACTACTAGCTTATATTTGAATACAAACCAATTAGGGGTGGGGGAAAAAAATCAATACAACATAGTATCACGATTTTTTTGCGTGGCAATATTGTATCGGTATCGATACACAGACGTAATGTATCAATCTTTTATAATATAAACTATTAACCTCTTAACAATTAACAATCTGACGCTATTCTGTCTTTCAGAGGTTGTAGCTGAAGATGCTGGTGTCGTATTAAACTAGAAAACCTAAGGACCGATTGGTTCCAACCATGTAATGTTAGCTTGTCGGGAAGAATGCTAAATAACACTCCAAAGTTGCAAATTTTGGTGAGGAAAAACTTATTGTTAACATTTCTATAACAACACAACAGATAAAAATCAACCAAAGCCAGTGTAGTAAATCTTTCTGTGACAAATAACACTACAAACAGAGAGTGAAAACATGTCTCCTTACTTACACCATCATCCTTCACACAACCTGGACTAATGACGATCCCTGTCAGCTGGGTTGGACCTACCATGGGTTGCTGGGGGGGCAGTGGCTGCATGCCCAGGCCCTGGTTCTGTTGCTGGCCTGGCGGTGGCCCCGCTGACACCTGTTGTTGCTGCTGCTGCTGCTGCTGCTGCTGTTGCTGCTGCTGCTGTGGAACCTGCTGTTGAGGAGGAACCTGCTGGGGCTGCACCTGCTGTTGTTGCTGTTGTTGTTGCTGCTGCTGCTGCTGCTGTTGCTGCTGCTGCTGCTGTTGCTGTTGTTGCTGTTGTTGTTGTTGTTGTTGAGCTTGTTGGGCCTGCTGCTGCTGTTGTGAAAACGTAGGAAAGAAATAATAGTTGATGTTTGAGGTACTGACTTTCTTTTTGTACCCTTTTAGTAAAGCAAAAAATGAATTTCTATTGGGAAACACTGGATAGCTTCAGGGTGACAAATTTAAAAAGTAGTGCACACAAACAGCCTCGTTTTCACTTTGCAAGTTACTCGGTGAAAATGAATAAACTGAGCCAGAACATGGCCGAAGACCTGGATAAACTAATGATGATGGAGTGACGTACTCTGAGTGCTTGTTGTCTGAGGTACTGCTGCTGCTGTGCTGCCTGTTGCTGCTGCTGTTGCTGCTGCTGCTGTTGTTCTGCCAGCATCGGATTGGGCCTCAAGCCTGGATGGACGGCCTGGCCTCCCATGTGACTGAGACCGTGCATGATGGGATTCTGCTGGAGGGGCTGGTGGGCAAACCTTTAGGTTTACAGGACAGGATAGTTAGCAATGTAGTTGACATAAAGTCAAGGATTATAACTTTGTAACGTGAATGCGAACACAGCAACAGTTATGAAAATGTCAAGCAGCCTTCCTTGAAAACACAACACCGACCTCTGTGTGTTCTGCATATTGTGTGCGTAGCCGGGAGCCTGCTGGTGAACGTAACCACTGGGCCTTTGCTGCATTTGCCGAAGAGGATCCACCACAGCCGGGTTGGCTCCAGGATGGGCACCCTGGAAGTTCTGGTTCCCGTAGGAGGACGGAACTATACCACCACCTTGGGACGGATGCTGCTGCATCCCCATGTGTGATCCGTATGTGGTATAGCCCTGAGATATGTTCTGAACAAACAGAGACAACGTTGATAATTAAAACCAAGGAAGAGAAGGAGACCATTATTGATTTATTGATAGTGTCTAAGTCAGGATTATTAATGTAGTGAACCCAAACAAGAGCACATGTGTGAGCATGTATACAACTGTAAAGGTATTTCTGTGTGGATGAACACAGAAATTATCTGAAAATGGTGAACAGAATCCTGCCAAACAGCTTTTTAAAATTCTTCAGCATTAAGACCTTTACACACCGGGGGCGTGACGAATAAATAACACAAAAAAGCGCCTGTGAATATTATATGTCTGGGGCTTTTATTGTGAAAGTGAAGAACGGAAGGAGTGGATCTGGTCTGAGCTGCCTTTGTCAAGGTTGAAAGGACTAATAAAGTTTGCTGTCCTGGTTCAGACTAATGGATCCTCTGTGTTGTTGTTTCATAAATATAGGTGCAATTCAACCTGGTTCCACCAACGTGACTGGTTGATGCCTTTATTTACGGTGCAAAAGCTCAGAAAATCAACCTCGTTCCGAAAAAAATTGCCTTTTCACCACGCAAGTTTGGCGTTCTGTGTGAAAACACTCTGTACTCCGAAAGTATGTGTGAATTAACCGTACAAAAGAAAAGCCGACTGTGTGTAACAGCCTTTAGTGTGTATAAATAAAGGTGTCAGACGGTATATACGTTCTGAGAATAGAGGTGTCTGATGACATAATGCATTTCTTTAGAAAAGCAACAAAAATAGACTTACTTGAGATGCCTGCATTGAAGTATACGGTTGGTTGGGTGTTATTTGTCTAATCTGCTGCCCGATCATGCTCTGATTCTGAAGAGAGGGAAACAGGAAGTCAGCAAATAGCAAAGATTCAATGTGGTCTACCAGGAGTAAAAGAGGATTCTTAGCACTTAAAACCATCACACCATTCTAGTCTTAGACTCAAAAACTAAACAAAACTGAGAATCAACCATCTTAATTCTGATCCATCTTACTTGCTACTGCCTCTGGTCAACTCTACCTGACTATAAGGAGTAACTTGACCTGTCAGTGCGGACTGACTCACCAGTCTGACCTGTAACTGCTGTCGCAGTATCTGGCCCTGTGGCATGGTCGGCTGAGGCTTATAACCCATCGGGTATTGCTTGTCCAGTCCCATCATGCCCGGCATGCTTCCCTGCATACCGGGCATCATGCCTGGGTAGCTGGGCCGAGTGGGCATCATCTTCATCTGTGGGTTGCGGGCAGGTCTGTATGGAGGTTCTAAACCTGGACCTCCTGTGGAAAAAACACGTGACGTCGTTAACTACAATCCCAGATGTTTTGTTTCAACCAAAGAAAAGCTCTTGATGAGCCAGTGTGTCATAATGCCACCGATAACGATGGACCGACCTGGAGGTAGAGGCTGGTTCTGTGCGTACATGCCCATGGTCGGCTGGCTGTACGGCAGCCTGCCATATGGGTGGTTCTGCATCAGCTCAGGTGGCATACTAGTCCCGTAGGCCACACCGCCTGGTGTACGGTTCACATAGTCCTAGAGAGGAGAAGAAGAAGGGGAAAGTAGATTTTAGTTGACGACCAGGAAATCCAATTGCACACTATGTAATGATAATGAAGTGGGAACCTATTGACATATGATGTGGGACTGCCCAGATGTGAAATACTTCTGGTCTAGAGTTGCACGTGTGCTATCTGATGTAACCGGAACGTGTATTCCTAGTTTACCTAATGTTTTACTTCTAAATGATGATTCAGTAATTGATGCTACAAAATCTCAGAGAAAACTTCAAATTCTCGGTCTGACAGACGCCAAAAAGCTGTTAGCATTAAGGTTGAAGCCTCCCCATAAACTTCAGATTTCCAAACGGATTCTCTCATTATTAGTCATCATCTCTCTGGAATTCTCTAAAGCTCGAACCGATGGTGCGAAGGGAAATACAACTGACACCTTGTCCAAGGCTATGGGGTGAAAGTTAAATTAAGTTATATAACCCAGACTATGAAATAGCGTCTGTGGCTGTATACAAATGTTTATACTGTTAATACCAACATATGGTCTACTTTGTTTCCCTGTGGCAGTTTTTGACATTTCTAACTGATAATTATTTGTAATTTATTCATTTTCTTCTTTTATTTTTACTTTTATGTGTTGTTATTTTATTTGTTTATGCATTTTCTTTCCTTAATTTCTTTTAGTTGTCATATATTTTAGTTGTCATATAACCTATTTACCACTTTATTGCTGACTGCACATATGTACATATTACATTTATTTATTTATTGCACATTCTACATTTATTTATTGACGGACTGTACACACTATGTTCACCCATTCACTCTGT
>CAKAKR010050640.1:0-64760 GCA_916700685.1 Adelosebastes latens
CATATAATGTAATAACTTACACCTAAAGTATGAGTGCTGTCTGATATGTATGTGTGATCTTTGTAGATGAAACTTGGTTTGCGGACAACTAGTCATCTGCTGGTTGGTGTGGTCAGGATCTACTTCAGGAAAGCCAAGTATCTCCTTGCAGACTGCAATGATGCCCTGGTTAAAATTAAAATGGCATTCAGGCCAGGTAACACATCCTGCTTGTTTTGTCATTGTCAACAATTGTTTAAATTAATAAAGGCTTGACAGGGTTGTGGTCCATATTGGTTACATTGGACTGGCTAAAATGATAATTATGGCTGTGCAAAGGTAAACTATGGCCAACCCGATGCATTCATGGAAGGGGGAAAGATAGCAGCAGCACCACAAACTACATCCTCCAAAATGATCATACAGTTGAATCAACACCCCTCTAAAACAGTTTAAACAAAAGCTAAACATCATAACCTTAATTAAGGTAGGATTTATTGCAGGTTTGTTGTGTTAGACCACATTTGTTTCAGCTTGGTGTACCTAATAAACTGGCAACTGAGTGTCGACACTGGTAAATACTTTCCCTAATGAGAACAACCACCAGAGGGTGACATAGACATAATTACTTAACCAACATATTTTGAAAGGAGAGAAGCTCAATGCAAGCATGTTGTATGCATGTTTCTCTCATGTGCAATATCACACAGACTAAGCAGTCCCACAGGACAGACATCTCTGAATCCACTACATTTGCTCAGCTGATAAGTACTTATATGTAAGATCCTGAAGACTTCATCTGTAAATTATACAGTCTATTTGACATGATGTTTTAGTGCCTGTGAAAGCTATAAAGAAATACCTCATCAATTAAATCACTGGGTGCTGTTCTTACCTATTCAAGTTCTAAATTCAGTATATATTTGTATTATTTGCCCTGTTTCTCTCTCAACACACCAGGCCAGACCGATATGCCTGTGGAGGGGCTCGAGGCAACACTAAAAGCAATTACCTTGATCGAAGATTTCACTGCCTTTGATGCTCAACTGCAGCTGCCACGCCCAAGGTACCATTTTCTCCTCTTCTCAGACAAATCCCAACATTTATATACTGCAGGTTTCTTTAAGACATGTCGCTGAAGACATGGCAGTTTAAAAGGCACACAAAACAGGCTTTTCAAGATACTCAAAGCAGCTTTACATGACAAACTTAAGTTTTAATACTTAATTTTGTGTTTTGTCAATTTGAGTAGCAGGAGTAGCCCTTTCATTTCAGCCCTTTCATCACCCATTATTTCTTTAAGCCAAACTAATAAGTATTCTGTCTGTGTCCACACTATGCTCTCTTCATACTGGGACACCAGTAACATGGATGTCGTAGACCACTTTTCACTGAACCAGTGTCGATCAGAGGAAATCACTCTGAAAGAGGATTTTGGAAATGGCTTTCTGAACTTGGTAGATTTCGGTAAGAACCAGTTTGTTCTCATGTTATGATACTTACTGATTTGATGTGAGAAATTTGCCTTGTTAGTGTTCAGCCGTTTGATATTTTTGAAAACAGTTTAGATATTTAATTATATATTCATGATCTGCTTTTAAAGATTTACATCTGCAACAATGAATGTGCTTGAGGCTGATTTCTTCAGGCAAGATAGGGATGTTGGAATGCATTGAGAGACAGAGTAATGCATTGTCGGTTTTGGTCTTTTCATGGAATTTGTTGACAATAACAAAAATATATGACCTCAACCTTCTCCACTGAAGCACTGCTTTCTGTGCAGAGCCGACAAATCATACTGACATTGTAATTTTTTTCCTCCTTTTGTGTGCTCTGACGGGTAGGAGATGAGTGCCAGAGCCACCGGAGTGGGTTACTGGATATGAGTTTCCACAGCTTCACTCAACATGGAGACGCTTTTGGGGATGAGGATAGAGGACTCGACCTACTGGGTAGCGATTGAGAATTGATCAGGATAAGTTTTTGCCATATTTTTGTCTAAAGAACATCATGCACTGAAAAAAAAAAGTGTTTTTGACTTATTTTGCTGTTAATAGTTATTGTTAATAGTGATCTTTAAATTAGGCAAGAACCATGTCAAACTATAATGCAGTAAACAGTAATATGAAGATATAATTTTGATGCAGAAGAGAAACCAGATGGGTTTCTCGATGTAGGATTATTGAACAAAAGATGTTGCTGTAATGTTTGTATGCATACACTTCAGTTCAAAAGTGACCCTTCTGAAACCTTGAAGGAAATGACTTGAGCAAAGCCACCACACCAGGGCTGGATCCTCCAAAGACAGCCATTGTAGACCAGTTATGTCATAACACGCTTAAAAGGATTTTTCCATCGTTTGTTCTTGTCAGGGGCCTGAATATGTTCTGGATCAGAAGGCATTAAAGGAAAATGAAATGAAATATATGGATATATATACAGTCAGTCTGGTACAATTTTCCAGTCATCCATTATGTGTTTCAGGGAAATGTCACAACTCACATGAAGGCATCCTGGAATTTGTCCCAGTTTAACTGCGGTGTTTGCACATTGTCAGCAGTTTAAGGGCAATAAACTGTAAAGTATTTGACTTCTCAAGTTGCCTGGGACTGCACAAGCGCACCAATACGTAGGTTTGGTCTCTGTGAGGATAAACTGTCTCATTTGGGGAGGAAGCAGTATTTCAACCTGGCCTTCACATCCTCTGATGGACCGGTGTTCATGAGCTGCGTCTTTGAAGGATCCAGCCACTGAATTGAGACACAAAGAAAAAATTGCATCTGAGACACAGCATGGCCTGACGGCTCATTAAATCATGATAACCAAATAAGAAAAAGATTCTCTCTGCACTCATTCATCAGTCGTGTAGCTTTGTAGCAAGACAATCCCACTTCTGCTACAGATTACATTCAAATACTAAAAGTATCTACTCAGGGTTCCCGTGGATCCTTAAAAGGCATTGAATTAATTAATCTGAAAATAAGGGCTTAATTGGTATTCAAATGTCTTAAATCAATCTTTAAAAAGTCTTAAAAATGCTAAGGCATGGGAAGTACGATTTTATGAATAGTTTTTTTTTCTGACACTGCAATTTAAAATGTGACACAGTGACAAAATACCAATCATACAAGTCAAATGAGGGAGTACAAGACTTATTCCGCACAATGTTCCCGAACTCTGAAATTGCCCACATGTTTGCATGCAATTACAAGAAGACAGCCTACAACAGCAAGTCAAATTTTGATTATTGTAAAGTTTGTCTTCAATTTCATTCCGAGTGGCTTTAAAAAAAGTTCTAAATCTAACTTGCCTTAAGCTGTAGGAACCCTGCTATTGTTAATCTTTGCTCTTGTTATGTTATTGTTGATTCTTTTGCTTCTTTTTTATCAAAAATAAGAGTGATCAATTCTTTTCATTTTTACTGACCCTGTAGACTTCCTGACAAACTCCAGTGATAATGTCGCGTCCAACGACTTCCTCCTAGAAGAGCCTCAAAATGAAAATCCAGAGATCCCTGCACTCAATTATCAACAAGGTGATCATTCATCATGCGTTATTTACATCTTGTTTTTACCTTCTATTAACATTAATGACAAGCACCTTACCCTTATTTTGTGTTTTCAACTGGGTTGTTTGCGTAGATGATAGTTTTGTTTGATGGTACAGCCACACCAGTGGGTAGTGTGTTTGCATTCAGACTTATTTTCAAATTCAAAATAGACTCCATATGTTTTCCAGATGCTGATAGAGCGGAGATGGTGACGCCTACACAGAACGAGACCACCCTGCTCGCCAACAACGAGGAAGCCTTTGCACTTGAACCTGTGACCATCACTCGTAGGCACAACTAAACAACTCTCAAACTGTGTTCCTTCAGCTCACAAATCTATTGTATATGATGCGCTCTAAAACCATCACTATATTAATTCTGAAGAAACCAAAAGCTTCAAACAGTTGATCTGTGGTCCATCCCTTGTCACACAAACAGTAGGCTCTTGATACTTGACGCAGCAACACAAGCATTCTCATGATATTCTACTGTTTCTTTTCAGCAAACTCCGAGAAGAAGAGGGGGAAGAGGAAGCGCAAGTTGGTTGTTGACCAGACTAAAGAGCTGACTAATGAGTCCATCAGAGCGCAGCTCCTCGACTGTTCAGACCTGGTTGTCCCTTTGGACATGGCCCCACCAACCCTGCAGCTCATGCAGTGGAAGGAGAGCGGCGGTGCAGATAAACTCTTCACACAGCCGTGTACCACTGTAGCAGCTACACAGATTAAGGAGGTAAAAAGATTAACACATCCCAGCAATGTTGGTGTTTTATCTAAAAAACAATGAATCTATCAATAGTGAACATTCAACTGAAATTACTGCTGTTGCCATTAAACTTAATTTTGCCTTTGCAGCTCTTTGCCAAGAGTATTTTCCAGGTGAAACCTTATGGTGTGCGTGAGGAGCTTGAGGTGATGCGCCAGGATAGACAAGAAGGTAGGAACTTACTATGAACTATAATCTCTCTATTTGAATGCGTCATTGGTGTTGTTCTCTGTTCTGCCTTTTGTGACATGTAATCTGCATTATTATGTGTTGTATAGTTCAGAGGGACATAAGCGCCCTCACCACAGACGTCAGTGTCGTAGATTCATCAATAGATCCTGAAAGAACACACAACACCGACCTGACAGACCCTGATCACACAAATGACAATCATCAAGTAAGCATCAGCATGTCGGGTGAAGAGACGTTATTAAATTCCCATTCTTGATGCCCTTTTACCTTTTTTTATTATTGGTTTATTATCTGTGCCGTGCGTCTGTCAGGATGAAAACAGATCAGAGTTCAGTCATCCAGAACTTCCATCAGAGGACTCCATGTTTGTCCATCCGTCTTGCATGCAGCAGGAGACTCCGTCAGCTTCCCTCCACACTCAGGTGCCTGTGAACACACACAGTTACAGATAGAAACAGGGCAGGGAGTTAGACTCTGTTGGACTCCACATTTCACTGGCTTTATCTTTGGAATGAAAGTAAACTAATAATGGATGGTGATCTGAAAAAAAAAAGTCTGATACAGTAAACAAACTGCAAATCTATCAGCGTTTGCCAGATGGCGGGTGATAATTTGTAATTTCCCATGCTGCCTTGGAGATGTTCCCGGCATCACTGACTGAAATATGGTCCATTTCTAACCTGCAGTCTATGCTGGACAGCCAGGACTTTGAGGAGAGGAGGATAACCAGACGTTCACAGAAGCTTCTGGACGCTCTAAAAGTAAGGACCTAAAAATAAATGTTCAGATATTAGAATCACAGTCAAACACCAATCTTAACTATTATATTATATCTGTGTAAAGCCTGTATGTTTCCATGTTAGGCTGTGTCCCTGCTCTATTTAACAGTGAATAACAGATACAAATCTATAGTCTCAGTGGACAGGGGTTTAGGGATGATTTGGGGAAATTAAATTGTCTCTTGTGTTTGTTTGGCAGAGCAACAGTGACACCACATTCAGCCTGAACGCACTCTGTGAAGGAGGCACTCGCTCGCAGGCTGCAGCCACTTTCTACTGTCTCCTGGTCCTGAAAAAACAAAACGCCCTTCACCTGCACCAGAGAGCACCCTACGAGGACATCACCGCCACACCTGGACCTAACTTCTACCATTAGTAAAACAGAAAGTTTAAGTTATTTAAAACTACAGAGGTGCAGTCTTGGTTCTACTTGATCTGCCCTATGCAGAAGTAGTACACGTTTGTGTTACTATATCAGTTTCCCAGGGTAAAATTTAATTGAATCAAATTGATTTCTGGGCTCAATAGTAAAAGCAGCTTGAAAAGAAAAATCTAATTTTATATTATATGTCACACACATTGGTATGTTTGTGTGTCAAAACTTGTAAATACTCTTTTTGCTTGTTCTCTGCACTTTTCATTTGTGAGTATGAATGAAGGAATATTTATATCTAAAACTCATTGTCAGACTGTTTTTATTCGGCCTTCGAGATCATACAGTATCTGACCCTATATGGGTTTCACATGCCTAAATATTTTAAGTGATCTACAAGATCCTTTGAGTATTTACTGTTTTATTGATCAGCAACATCTGATGTTAAACAGTTATTCTTGTGATATTTTTGGAATGACATTTCCTGCATGTTCAGTCTCGTGTTTTACACCAGTTCCTCTTCTATTTATTCAGGATTTTAAGTATGTATGTTAAGACCTGCCTGTTATGTCTTATATCTGAGAGAGAAGAGCAAAATTGACCTTTCATAATAAGCAAATGTTGCAAATGATTGCTTTAAAGTGCAGGTATTATTTGCATCTATTTAAAACCGTTCCCTGTTTCGATGCAAAACACAAATAAGACTGAATGTTTACTTGATTTGTATACATTTTTATAGCTTTAGAAAGATAACTGTTATGTTACTGAAGTTTGGGATATGAAACTAAATTCATATATTCGCCTATTCGTCATTCTTGTGGTCAAGATATTCAATATTCTTGATATTTGTTTCCTGCAGCTTCAATCCAGAAAACTCAGTAGAGTACTTCTGTACAGCGCTGAGCTGTACCCTTAACAACAAATGGGGTGACTGATGCTAAATTATACATGTTGATAGAATCAAATGTATTTATCGGCATACAACTTGTCAGAATTTGTATGTCATCCATTTTATTCTGTGCTTATTCGGGGACAGAAAATTACTTTTTATCACACACTATAGTAGGAGATGACCACTAATAGAGACCATATGCTTGGAAGGCATAGGAATGACTACAAAACTGGAACATTTTTCATTTCCCACTCGTTCTTGGAGTTCATTTTGTAAAAAGTCTTGAGAATTTACAGTTTAAGCCATTTTAAAAAAAAAAATCTGAAATTGTAATGCTTATGTCATCGTGTATTCAAATAAACGCCTAAATGGATGTGGTTCTAATGTATTTCTATTTTAAAGTTTGCCCCTAACTGTGGCTTGCATTAGTCAGTGAATGCACCTCTGCACATTCATCCATCATCTGAGGTGTTGTACACTGTGTACCAGCCCAGCTGGATATCCTCCTCACTCTGCCCTTCACTCACATTGAATGAGCTTTCTAAACTACTCTTCACCTGTCAGACAACATCATCCCAGCGGTCAGTAATAATAATAATCACTAATGTGCAGTGGAGTCCTGCCAAATGAAGCCTTATTATTATCCCCTACTGTCTCTTTAAGAAGCACCGGTGCAGCAGACGCAGTCGCCTCATTTCATCTCCGGGCTCCATGGCTGCAGGATGGACTCTCATCACTCTCATCAGCACCATCTCTTCTTCCTGTTGCCACCGGGGACTCCATCAAGTCTGGCGGGAACCGAGGCTTCTCTACGATGCACAACTTCCACCTGCCCAAATGGTATTGTTAGATATATCACTGTTAAAGCTGAGTCGGTGTTTTCTGTGTGTGTGTGTGTGTGTGTGTGTGTGCAGCTACCAGAGCCTGAGATTCAGAGTAACATCCTTGTTAAGTAACCGTATGTAGGACACACAGCTGGGACTTAGTCAGCTGTTTCTATCAGAAGCTGCGTTTTCTTGTATAGAAAGTAGCTGCTGGGCTGTTGGATGTCCTGTTTAGAGACTCCTCTGTAGTCAGCTGGATATGTAAACCAATCATCACACTTTTGAGGCTTTAAAAAAAAAAAAAAATCCTCACACCAGACCTGTGTGCTTATCTAACACTGCTTTACTGTATAGGGCGACAGATGTGGAACAAACCCTGCAGATTTAATGCCTTAATGATAATTCAAGGACGTCTGCTATTCATCCTGAAACACTGTCAGCTGACTGTATATCTCATCTCTCTCATCACGTTTACATGCTGCTTTAAGTCCAGTTTGATCCTCCTCCTGTAGCCTGTGATGATGCTCTGCCTCCTCCACAGTCAACACTGGTACTCACACTTACGTAAGATGATTGCGTCTTTCTCACCAGTAACGTAGTTGCCACTTGTTGCGCAGACAGAGGAGAGGAGAGGGAGGTGAGATATCTCGTTGTCCTAGAATTTAAATATAGGACAAAAAAAAAAATCATTAATATGCGTCTGTTAGACATTTCATTAGAGTTTAATGTGTTGTGTCTGCAGAGATTTATCCAGCAGCAGGTGTATTTCAGGCCTAGATCAGCAGGTTCCCTATAGAGCTGCATGGAGACTTTTCAAGAAAGATGAGAACATTTTGTCCTCATCGTTCATTTTTGCTATAAATGAGCTTTTCCATAATTAGGGTGGCGACAGAACTAGCTGATTATTCTTACTTTTAAACTGAGGTCATGTCCTCTGGGAATTTAAGGGTTTTTTATTAATCTACTTTACAGTCTGTAGTTTTTATGGGAACAAAATAAACAAATAAAGGACTAGATATTGGTGCGTATACAATACCAGACTTTGGGAAACATGTTTTGATTTTCATTTAACAATTTAAGATATCAAACTGCTCTAACAGTGCAGAGTTTAATAGGCTAGAATAAAAACATTTACCTAATTAAAATATAGTCTAAAGTCAGACAAAAATTGGAATATGGAAATATCTGATCATAAAATAAGTAAATTAGTCTAAAACTCCGGCCAGCGCATTCGATACCAACTTTCAATACTCTTTTTGGCCAATAGTCAATACCCAGCTGTAAAGGACACAGCCATTTCCTACCATTGTATTCCTGGTTGCAACATGCAGACCTTCATGTGTGGGGAAATACAATACAGACAATATAATTGAACAGTTAAAGGAATAAATTAAATATGAAAGATCCAAATAATTGGGAGGGACTTGGACTAGTGACTTCAGTATTTCTAAAATCTTTGCTACGGCACTGCTTTTAGGGTATGACACAAGAGTGAAATTATGTATTTATTTCATGTAGAGACTAGGGCTGTCAATAAATTAAAATATTTAATCGTGATTAATCGCAAATTAATCACAAATTTTTTTATCTGTTCAAAATGTACCTTAAAGGGAGATTTGTCAAATATTTCATTTAAACTCTTATCAACATGGGAGTGGGCAAATATGCTTGTTTTATGCAAATGTATGTATATATTTATTATTGGAAATCATTAACAACACAAAACAATGACATATATATAATAATATATAAATATTGTCCAGAAACCCTCGCAGGTCATGCATTTAGCATAACAGTGCAAACTGCAGCCCAACAGGCAACAACATCTGTCAGTGTGTCAGTGTGCTGACTTGACTATGACTTGCCCCAAACTGCATGTGATTATCATGAAGTGGGCATGTCTTTAAAGGGGAGACTCGTGTGTAACCATAGAACCCATTTACATTCACATATCTTGAGGTCAGAGGTCAAGGGACCCCTTTGAAAATGGCCATGCTAGTTTTTCCTCGCCAAACGTTAGCGTTACTTTGGAGCTTTATTTAGGCTCCTTCGCGGCAAGCTAGTATGACATGGTTGGTACCAATGGATTTCTTAGGTTTTATAGTTTCATATGATGCCAGTATCTTCACTCTAGCTTTAACTGCTACAACCTGAAAATAGCAAGTTGCGTTAATGGGTTAAAGAAATTAGTGGCGTTAAAATTAATTTGTGAGTTAACTTTGACAGCCCTAGTAGGGACCCCTTAGACCCCTGTAGTTATGGGATCAAGAACACAGTAAGCCTAAATCCTACATGAATCCACCCCTGTTCTATTAACAATAAATCGGAAATTCTTAAATTCTCTCTAGCAAGGAAATGACCACGCTGACCATTTTGACTACCGACCACTGAATGACAACTTTTCTTAGTTTCTTTGTTGCCCTTTGACAGCAGTCAATGTGAAGGTTTATCATGTTTATGTGCAGCTCTGCAGTACACAGCTCAGAGAGAGGCAGCTGCACTGACTGTGAACTCACTGTGTCCCCTTTGTGTCAGCACAGAAAGGACGCTTTATCTGCTGCTGGCCTGGACTATTTCTTTAATTAGGGTTAGACTATTGTCACTGTGAAGAAGCACATAATGGCCACACGCAGTATGCCACAAGCTGGAAGAAACTACATATTTGTGATTTAGATTATTATTAGCTGATTTGCCTCTAATGTGTTTTTATGACGGTTCTCATACGGTCCAGCTGTGAGGGCTCCTAGCGTCCCTCTCTAGAAGACAGCAATGGAGCTGTTGGAGGTCCCACGCACATCAATGTCTCTCACTCCGAGTCGAAAGCCATCCTCAGGTCAGCGCAGGTACTGTTGCATATCCTTCTCACACCTTCAGTTTCAGAATGATGTTGCAAGATCTGACACTTCTCACTGGATTGTGAAAGAGTGTAATGTGATCTCTCCCTTCGAGGCGCTCGGTGGGCACTGGTGGCGGCGGCGGCGGCGGGCGATATTCCCACAGCGATACATCCAGTACCCACACCTACCCCGGTCGGGTTAGGGCACCAGAGGGCAGCCCCACAGCCCGGACGTATCCTAGCACACCCAGGTAACTCATTCATTATAAATATGTTAATATGCCTCCAGGGGCATGTTGTTAACCAGACTCTCAATTTACAGTTCTCACACATGACTAAGCAACTTGAACTTTACATAAATGACCTTTTCTTATCTGTGTGTTGATTCAGGCGTCAGGCAAAGCACACAGCCTGCAGTGACAACCATGGGATCAGGCCCCCGACCCCGGAGCAGTACCTCACCCCTCTGCAACAGAAGGAGGTGTGTATACGACATCTGCGAGCCAGACTGAGGGACAATGTGGAAAGACTACAACACAGGTGAGTCTTTTTCTCCTTCAAAATGTTATCTTTTTAGGGGGTTCTGTTCACTAAACTACCATTTCTGTAAAAGTAAAAATAACTCTGCTCTTCACTTGTCTTTTACACTTTATCAGAGACTATGAGATAGATGAGTTGAGGACCCAACTGTACAGGATGCAGGAAGACTGGATAGAAGAGGAGTGTCACCGTGTGGAGGCCCAGTTAGCCCTGAAAGAGGCCCGCAAGGAGATCCAGCACCTTCAGGGGGTGGTTGAGACGGTGAGGTCCAACCTGAGCGTCCGTGAACAAGACCCCCATGAAGACCACAAGCCATACTCAGGGTTGCAGCCCGTTCGGCCGGGGGGCAAGTCTCGCTCCTGCGGCTGTTCCCCAGCCAACACGTTGGGTCGCAGCGCCGCCCACAACCGACTGAGCAGCGAGGCTCTGCAGCTGGAGCGCAGCCCCAACGCTCCTCCTGAGTCGAGCAGAGCGTCTCGCCCAGCGGGACAGACCCACCTGCTCCTGGAGGCGGCCCTCCTGTCGGAGCAGCAGCCACCGCAGGGCCACATGCGAGGCCCCCCGACTGTGCCGCGCTCCTCCACCTACGAGAGGCTGTGCAGTGGGGGGGCGGTGGTGCCAATCTCACACTCCTGCCACACTCTCAGTAGCAGCTGCAAGTGCAGTGGGCACGCCTACCTCCCTCATCATCACTTGTTCCTGCATTTACCTCAGGAGGAGGCCCCCCCAGTAACAACAGACACTGCTTCAGTCCCTGCTACTGATCCTATCCCTATCCCTACTCCTACTCCTACTCCTGCAGCAGAGAAGAAGCCAGCGGTGCGCTCCCAGGCCTGCAGCCCGACCATGACCTGGCTGTGCGAGGAGAGCGGCGTCGAAGAGCTGAGTATCATTTCTTTAGCCACAGCAGACATCACTCCCTCAGAACCACATCTGTTCCCATCGTCTTTACCAGCTGCGCTCCCTCCGGAGCATCCATACAGCGTAGAGCCGCTACCATCCGACAAACCAGAGGAGGTGACAAAGACGTCAGCAGAGCCACACACCTGCCAGCCCCACCCTATAGCTCCCCTCCCAGAGAGACAGGACGCTATAGCGGTGCAGATAGAAGAGGACGATGAGGATGAAGGTGCGAACGAAGACGGGTACTCCCCTCAGCTCTGCCACTGGAGCCGGTACTTTCTCGTAGATCTGTTGGCCCTGGCGATGCCGGTGGTCCCGACCATGGCGTGGCTGTGTCGAGGGGCGCCACGGGAGGTCTTGCCGGTGTATCACATCGGTTCCCTGCTGAGAGGCTGCTGCGCCGTGGCCCTCCACTCGCTTCGCCGCAGGGGTGCCGCCAGGGGACGCAGGCCCACCAGCATGAACGGGACAACACCAATCTGAGACTGAAGAATACAACTCCCAACTTGTGCAGGCACAGCAGTGCTGACCATATTACAGCAGTGGCTCTCAACCATGGGTCTGGGGACCCCCAGGGGTCCTTGAGGGAGTTCCAGGGGGACTTTAGAAAAATGGGAAATAAATTTAGTTTATTTTCACTATTTAATTCACTATAGAAGTGAGCCCAATGTGAGTAAGAGTCAAAAGATTGACTATTGTTATCATAGGTTTCAAAGGTTATCTCCTCAACTATAGTTTACAACTACAGTATAGAAATCTGGTCTTCATCATATGGAACAACCAAAATCTTTTCAGATGGAGGTCTGTGAAACAAAATCTTGTTGTATCGATTTAGGGGTCCTCGACAGGAAAAAGGTTGAGAACCACTGGATTACAGTTCGGTCATTGCCGCACGTTGGAGAGCTCCTCTTTTACATAAAGCCCTTGTGATTTCGTGGTCATGCCTTGCCTTAGAGAACAAAGGATTAGTCGTACATTATTTCATTACTCACATATACTTACTGCTACTGCCTGCAGTTTAAGTGTTTTTCTCTTTATTGGAATTTGCATGTAGCCCACAGTTTGGTTGGGTTCTCCTGCTTGAATTTAAAAGCCCCTATACTGGATTTAGATGATATCGTCTGGGCAAAGATATTCACTTTATTTTATGACAAAAAGAAGCAAAAGAGAAATTGTCGGAAGTTGAATGCTCCTCCGTTTTCATCATCACGTTTTTAAAAAATGTTATAAGGGAACAGGAGTCACAGTCATGAAATTTGTTTGGCATCAACAAATAAATTACAGTCACTACTTACTGTATCTGACTTATTCAGAAGCAGTTAAAAGATTTACAGAGCACAGTGACACTGTGATGCTGTGCTCTGTAAAGTCATTTCCACCCATGAAAATATTGAATGTGGTTGAAAGATGTTTTGAAAAGCATGTGCATCAAATCTAGTTCTCAGGTGCAGAACAGACAGATCATTGATAATTTTGCCAATAAACAAAACATGGGAGTTTAAAACTGCACAGACTCCATTTCTTTGATCCTGTTGGGACATTTATCCTCAACATTAACAATATTTTTTTGTTGCTAAAATGAATTAAATGAACTGGAAAATAAAGAACAAAAATCTGCAGTTTACCTATAGGTTTACATAATGGAGATAATGCCAAAAAAGGCACTGTGCTTATATCTTTTCAACAGGACGGCCTTTCTTCTGGTTGTGTATCTACAGTCCCATATTTCTATAAAGGTTAACAGGAGATCAGCAGAACATACAGCAGATTGTGACCCAGACAGCTGAATGAATGAAGGACTTGGATGAGCAGTTTTGTTTACTGACTTTGTGAAGCGATAACCGTTTTTGATACAGTGATATATTTTCTAATTTTACAATCTTTGCACATGCTGCAAGTAAAGATTAACACCTTGCATCAGTGTAGGTTGCTTTCACAGCACTGTATTGCAGTTTATAATAATGATGTACATGTATGTATCATAGCTGTGAATGCTCCTCTTACAAGTTTGTGTGTCAACTGAAATTGTAACTACAAACTATGATGTACGGTATGTACGGTTACCGATTTCAGCCTTATTATGCAAACAGAGCAATGTTCTAGCTTTCAGGGATCTTTCCAATAAGGCTTTGCTGGTTGTTTAATCAATGATTCAGCTTAAAGGCAGGAGAATAGCTGAAAATTCAAACTTCAAATGGAAAATAAAGTGTAATGAATCTATGTTTGGAGCAGCACATACTGTAGTGTTTGAACTTCTCACTATTTTCTTATTTCAATTTGTTAGACTTTTGCTCCGGAGCTACTCTTTCATGTTCAAAATGATCCTTCTCCATGTGAAACTAGACCTTCCATCAGCTTGTACTCTACATGAAAAAACAATGGAATAGTTATCAACTGTACTATAATTGCACAAGAAACAGAACATTGCAAAGTACCCTGGGTATTTCCTCTCTTCTTGGAAAATAAAATATGCTTCTATTGGTTTTCTTTTATTATTATAGTGTAAGTAGTGTGTTGTAACTAGGGTTGTTCCGATACTGCCCAAAGTTCAGTATCGGGTATCAGCGAGAACGACAGTCAATGCACCGATCTGAAACCATAATTTATTAACCCAGAAAAAATCAACTTGTTTTACCGGAATTCAATTCTTCGCCGCTCCAAAACAGTAGCCTTCATGGTGCTGTCGCCCTGGATGTATCATGGCTGCCACTGGCAACAACTGTCCTCTATCCATACACGATCAGTAGAAAACAACTGTTAAACAATAATTACTTTTTTTTTTTTTTTAAATCACGCTGGTATGGGATCGGTACTCGGTATCGGCATTATAATAAATTCGGTAGAATCGGTTACGGGAAGGAAAAAATGGTATCTGATCATCTCTGGTTCTAACACCATTAAATATGAATTCATAAATAAGTGCCATTAGTACTATTTTTTAAAGGGAACACTGAGGTTAAACAGCAAGATACAATCACCCAAACGGAAGAAAAATAGCAGTTTGTGTTAAAATTACTCTTTTAATGTGTTTAGAGTAAGGAACAGACCTTTTACAACATCCACAGCTTGTTACACACAACTCCTTCAAACAAAGAGAATCACAAACCCCATGAAGTGCCTACAAATCTTTGTGGGGGAACTTACCATGCAAGTTTAGAAACCTTTTTTTTTACCAGATACCAAATATTTTTTCCCCACAAGACATTTTGTTTTGGCAAAAAAAAAAAAAAGTTTCCCCAAATATTTTACAAGCAAGTCAACAAGACAAATGATGTCCAGTTGTGAATGTTTCAGTCATTTCACTCTTATAAATTAAGAATTGATGCTGCAGTATATAGACAAAGAAAATCCTACATCTGCAGAGACCTGTAGGCTGCTCATGGCAATAATGTGCTTGATTCATGAATCCCTGGTTACAATGCACTCCACTTTTAATTTAACCCAATAACACGTATCACAAAAGGTAATTCATAGAAATATCATTGTGTCAAACAATTTATTCTCATTTCTTATCCAAGACATTTCATTACCCGCAATCAATACAATTTTAGTGTAAAGGCCACAGAGCCACAGGAATGAGATTGATTCAATACTTATGACACGTATCTAAAAGCCTGGTCCTGATGGCAGACACAATTTGTAAAATTTTTAAGTCAAATAAAAAAACAAAACATCACCATAAAAATACATAGCAGAATATGATAAAAATACATGGGATGGGATGGCCTATGACTTATTACTGTATGGAACCTAAAGTATAATATGGAGGATAAAGTTTTAAAGCAAGTGACAAAACACAATTTGTATCTAAATGGAAAGGAGAGTGAACTAGTGAAGATATAGACATAGGTCCTATGCAGGGATCAAGAGCAGGAATCATCTGTTAACGTTTTTCCTCCATGTTCCCGAGATAGGAGTCAACCTGCAGCGAAAGGAAAACGGGTGTTAGCGCCGTTGGTTAAGGAGGAGAGGCGAGCGGGGATTACAGGATATGGAGAGTAAAGCTTGTTATGCGCATACCATTGAATCTGTAAACAGCGCTCTAAATGTATTAGTCACATGTTCATCATTTGCACTTTGAGATACTTTGAAAGCTATATAATTACCCCATCAAATGATGTACAGTACAAATGATTTAAAAACACTTTCTCACCCTGAAAATTTGAGTGGAATTAAAAGTGAGTGCACGAGTTTCAGGCTTCCAGACTGATGAGCTCCACGTCGAAGGTGAGAGTGGCGTTTGGTGGGATGATCCCTGGGTGCCCTTTGCTGCCATAGGCAAAGTCTGGTGAGCAAATCAGCTTTGCCCGCTGACCTACACTCATCTGTGGAGGAGATGGAAGAGATACTTATATACATACATAACTCGGACAACCCTGGGCTGCACCAACATGGCGTAAACAAAATGGTCGAGTGGAGTGACAATAACGCTCTTAAGATTAACACAAAGAAAATAGAAGAAATTGTATTTGGTTCACCATCTGACGCTCATAAAGTTCCTATTATTATTCATAACAAAAAAATCCTGCTGGTATTTTCATATAAATATTTGGGCGTAATGATAGACCATCTGTTATCTTGGAAAGACCACACTGAATTTGTCTGTAAAAAGACAAAACAAAGAATTTACTTTCTCCGCCGCCTCAGGTCTTTTGGGGCGAGTAAACAAATTCTTCTTTTGTTTTTTACTTCTGTGATTATGAGTGTTCTACAGTATTGTTATACTACATGGTAAAAGAGTTTGTCCACTACTTTAAAGTCAAAACTGCTCCACCAAATGAAAATCTGCTAAAAGATTGTAGGTCAACCCCTTGAGAGATTCTATGAATCAGCCTATCATAATAACATATTAAGGCTGACCAACACCATCGTCTCTGACCCCAACCTTGTTTTGAACAGTGAATATGAATTGTTACCATCAAATCGGAGATACAGGGTTCCACGATTTAATAAGGTTAGACTGAACCACTCTTTTGTGCACCAGTCAATCCTAAAACTAAATATGGAGCCTAATCTCAGATCAAATGTACGTTGAAGGGCCCTGAATATCGTCTTCTGTGTACGTATCCTTGTTTCTTGTCTTTGTCCTTTCTGTGATGTTGCAAATGGAGCTGCTGTGATGCAAAACTAATTTCAGACTTGTCTGACGATAAATTATTATCGTATTATAGTATTATCGTAAAAAAAATATATATGTTTTTAACATTAACAGTTTTGTGCAAAATATTGTCCAAGAAATGAGCAAAAAATCATAGTATAATAATGTGTGCTATTATATATGAACAGATATTGCTGTTGCCGTTATATTAAGCAATGTTAGTACACATAGCATTCAGCATGTTTATATGAAAAGCTGTATGACAAAGTGTATATATAAAAGTGCAGCTATTGTATAGTTAAAAACAAGCTCCTCACCTGCGCTACTCCATCTTCCCATCCACGAATCACCTCCTGGTGTCCAATCTTGAATTTGAAGGGCTTCCCCCGGGACCTCGAAGAGTCAAACACTTTCCCATCTGCCAGTGTGCCTGATAAAAATCATATATATAGCGATATATCACTCGATAATCAGCTCGGGTTGTTAAGTCCCACTTTAGCTTCATAACGGTTAAAGGGACTGTTTGTAACTTTTTACACTTATAAATCTACCGGGTCGGTTTCCCATGCGCGCTCGCATGTGGCTACGCTGTTCAGACAAGACTCCAACACAAACTACTCGGAAGCACCAAAACCTCAAAGTTATATCTAGTGAAGCCCGTCTGTTAAACAGTGTTGGCCGCGGTCGGAGGACGCGGGGGAGACCGTAGCTTTGGTCTCCAAGGCCGGAGTCTCTGCTCCTCTGCCTGCTTGCCTTCACTCAGCTCGCTCCACCTCACGTGCATGCGCGCACACTACACACTGCAGAAGACTTCGTAGCTCTAAGAATATCTAGTAAATGTACAGTGGACGTTTGTCCAGAAATAACTGCTGCAGCTCCTCCAGACCAACAGAGGGTTTCCGTGTCTTGTGAAGTGACGGGGCTCCGCAGCGAGTAACGTTATCGTCTCCGACCGGGTGCCAGTGTCTCCCTCCCGTCGCGGTCGGGAGGCTGAAGCAGGAAAAGCCAACACTAGGATCAGCAGTGATTCATGGAGAGACCTTCGTCTGGTCAGCTAACATTACTGCCAAGCAGACGAAATATAGAGTGATATTGTGGTTTTAGCTGACGTGTGTCGCCTCACTGTTTTGAGCGATGCTCGTTCATGTCTATGTAGAGCGAGCACAAGCGCGAGCCCGACGCTGTCTTTCGTTGACTTAACAGCCACAGGTGTCCATGTTAACAACCAATTTCTGATTCTTACAAACAGTCCCTTTAAGAGAGCCAGGCGCTAACGTTAGCGGACTAGCATCATGGGGCCAGATTAGCTTACGTTAGGAGGCTGACAGCAGCTAGGGTACCGTTAGCTCCACTAGTTCTTCTTAAAGCCACGGATAATAACAACACAACCATTTAAATTATTTAGTAAATGATGCAAATGGGTGAGTAAATGTCCGGCTTTAGCACCACAATGTAAGCAGAAGAGACACAACAAGCAATTTGTTGACGCTAAACATGGACACTGAACTGCTAGCTGAGATGCTAGCCAGCTGAACGATTAGCTGAGATGTTAGCTGAGATGCTAGCCTGAGATGCTAGCTGAGATGCTAGCTGAGATGCTAGCTGAGATGCTAGCCAGCTGAACTGTTAGCTTGAAATGCTAGCAGAGATGTTAGCTGAGATGCTAGCAGAGATGTTAGCTGAGATGCTAGCCAGCTGAACGTTAGCTTGAGATGCTAGCTGAAATGCTAGCTGAACTGTTAGCTGAGATGCTAGCTGAGATGCTAGCCAGCTGAACTGTTAGCTGAGATGCTAGCTGAGATGCTAGCCAGCTGAACTGCTAGCTGAGATGCTAGCAGAGATGCTAGCTGAGATGCTAGCCAGCTGAACTGTTAGCTGAGATGCTAGCCAGCTGAACTGTTAGCTGAGATGCTAGCAGAGATGCTAGCTGAGATGCTAGCCAGCTGAACTGTTAGCTGAGATGCTAGCAGAGATGCTAAACAGCTGAACTGTTAGCTGAGATGCTAGCCAGCTGAACTGTTAGCTGAGATGCTAGCAGAGATGCTAGCTGAGATGCTAGCCAGCTGAACTGTTAGCTGAGATGCTAGCAGAGATGCTAAACAGCTGAACTGTTAGCTGAGATGCTAGCCAGCTGAACTGTTAGCTGAGATGCTAGCAGAGATGCTAGCTGAGATGCTAGCCAGCTGAACTGTTAGCTGAGATGCTAGCAGAGATGCTAAACAGCTGAACTGTTAGCTGAGATGCTAGCCAGCTGAACTGTTAGCTGAGATGCTAGCAGAGATGCTAGCTGAGATGCTAGCCAGCTGAACTGTTAGCTGAGATGCTAGCAGAGATGCTAAACAGCTGAACTGTTAGCTGAGATGCTAGCCAGCTGAACTGTTAGCTGAGATGCTAGCAGAGATGCTAGCTGAGATGCTAGCCAGCTGAACTGTTAGCTGAGATGCTAGCTGAGATGCTAAACAGCTGAACTGTTAGCTGAGATGCTAGCCAGCTGAACTTTTAGCTGAGATGCTAGCAGAGATGCTAGCTGAGATGCTAGCCAGCTGAACTGTTAGCTGAGATGCTAGCTGAGATGCTAAAACAGCTGAACTGTTAGCTGAGATGCTAGCCAGCTGAACTTTTAGCTGAGATGCTAGCAGAGATGCTAGCTGAGATGCTAGCCAGCTGAACTGTTAGCTGAGATGCTAGCTGAGATGCTAGCAACAGCTGAACTGTTAGCTGAGATGCTAGCTGAGATGCTAGCCAGCTGAGCTGTTAGCTGAGATGCTAGCTGAGATGCTAGCCAGCTGAGCTGTTAGCTGAGATGCTAGCTGAACTGTTAGCTGAGATGCTAGCTGAGATGCTAGCCAGCATAAGCAGCAGTATGCAACCAGTTAGTTAGCCTAGCTAGCTGAAACAAATTGTGTCTACTTGGTCACCAATTTCACGCAAACAACGGTGTTTCACATCGCTAACGGCTCGCGTTACCGGGCTGCATCTAACGTTGGTTAACGGTAGCTAAAAACACAGTTATGGTCCAGATATCTCATCTCCAGTGAGTAGCGGTAGTCGGTAGTCAGTACTGCTACTGCAGCCTCCTCACTCACCGACATAGTGCACCACGACGCGCTGCCCCCTCTTAGGAAACGTCCGTCCTGAAAATAGGAGAAAATAAAGAGAGAGCGTGTATAATAAATAACCGTATACTATGTGGATATATTCACTATTTCGTCGTTAAAACAAGGCCGGTTATTCCCACCATCGCCCGGAGTTATGGTCTCAATTTCTACTCCCATCTTGGCTCTTCGGTCTCCTTCTATTTGACCACCCGACAGTAGGAGCGGAAGCAGGAGGCAGGAGGCAGGGGCGGCCTGCTGACGGGCGGGTGGTGGGCACAGATGGGGCGACAAACCACCAATTGACCATCGAGGCATTATTATTATTATTATAAAAATATATAAATACTATCTAATGTGGTAACTAAACCCAAACTACCAAGGTGTTTATAAACTGTGACATTGTGACAAAAATCTAAACTAAATCAGATTAATTGATACACAGATTTTCAATATTGGGAAGGTCTGTTATACCAATATGTGTTCAGCCCTGTGAGGCCCACAATTAAACACATTACTTTAAGCTTAATGTGTAAAATTAAAGTATATTATTAAAATTATATATAAACTGGGAAAAAAAAGTTCGGAAACTTGTGTTTGGTGGAGTATTTTTCTGTTGTTACAATGCTAATTGGCATTGTATTTTACATGGTTGGAAAGCCTGTTTATTTACCTTCACAATGATGTCCAACTTGTAAGGATCATGCATTTGTGGGATGAGCAGCACAGCTGATTATGTGGGTAACGCCCAAGAAAAATTTGACAAAATGCTCTGCCAATGGTAAACAGTGTATTCTCATAAGGCTACCAGGAAGCCTGCAATGACTGCCCTTCACCGTCAGGCCCGTTTGTGCTGGTGTCGACAACACAGACAATGGAACCTGAACATGTGGGGGAATGTCATGTTCAGTGATGAGTCCAGGTTCTGTCTGCCAAAGTTGGATGGCAGGGTCAAAGTATGGAGACGACGCGGAGAACGCTATGCTGATTGTTGCACCGATGGAGTAAGAGCTTTTGGTGGGGGCAGTGTCATGGTGTGGGGCGTCATCTCCCTCACTGGCAAAACAAGGCTTGTCATCATTGAAGGCCATCTCAATGCAGTGAGATATCGGGATGAGATTCTGCAGCCAGTTGCGATCCCATATCTCCACAATCTGGGACCTAACTTCATCCTCCAAAATGACAACGCTCGCCCCCACAGAGCCAGGGTTATCACAGACTACCTCCACAATGTGGGAGTAGAGAGAATGGAACGGCCTGCCAAGAGTCCAGACCTCAACCCAATTCAACACTTGTGGGATCAGCTTGGGCGTGCTGTACGTGTTAGAGTGACCAACACAACCACGCTGGCTGACGTGCAATGAATCCTGGTTGAGGAATGGAACGCCATCCCACAGCAACGTGTGACCAGGTTGGTGACCAGCATGAGGAGGAAGTGCCAGGCTGTTGTGGCTGCGTATGGATCTTCTACCGCTACTGAGGCTCCTGACGGTGTGTTAAATGAATAAAGTGTAAAATAGCCAATATGTGTTGTTTGTTCCTTGTTACTGATAGAGACTTCAATCATCCAATCCACCAAACAACTCAAAACAAGAGTCAATTCCAACAGGAGAATACACTGTTTACCATTGGCAGAGCATTTTGGCAAATGTTTCTTGGACGCTACCCACATAATCAGCTGTGCTGCTCATCCCACAAATGCATGATCCTTACACGTTGGACATCATTCTGAAGGTAAATAAACAGGCTTTCCAACCATGTAAAATACAATGCCAGTTAGCATTGTAACAACAGAGAAATAATCGCCAAAAAAAAGTTTCCGAACTTTTTTTCCCCAGTATATATATAAAATGCTCCAAACTTGCGCTAAATTTTGGCAAGGAAAAACAGTCAAGGCCATTTTCAAAGGGGTCCCTTGACCTCTGACCTCTAGATATCTGAATGAAAATGAGTTCTATGGGTACCCACAAGCAGGGTCTGAAATTAAGTTTTCTCCTCACCTGGTCACTGAAAGTTTCTTTTTGAAATTTTGACGCTTTAGATTTGTTAAGACAGTAGAAATAGGGAACATATCTTGTAACCTTAAAGCTAGATTTGGTAATCTTCTTCAGAAACATTTTGGTATATTTATCGAAATTCTCATTACATCCCAAGAGCAATCAATAAATCAAAGGCTCTGACAAAAAAAAGAAAAAAGTAGCTGTGGCAGGACTGTAATAAGCCCGTCCAATCATTTTATGTGGCACAAATATTCGTAATATAATATTTCTCATTATCAGGAAAAGGTATCTGCCATAATGGCAGGTGACCTGAAAATGTTACCTGCCACAGCCAACATTTACCTTGTATTTGACAGGTTGCAGGTGCTAATTTCATTCCCTGCCCACAAGTCTTGCCTTTACATACACACTCACTTTATTCTAATCCCATTTGGGGCAAGTCATAGTCAAGTCAGCACACTGACACACTGACAGCTGTTGTTGCCTGTTGGGCTTGAGTTTGCCATGTTATGATATGAGCATTTTTCTTTATGCTAAATACAGTACCTGTGAGGGTTTCTGGACAATATTTATCATTGATTTGTGTTGCTAACTGATTTCCTATCATAAATATATACATACATTTGCATAAAGCAGCATATTGGTCCACTCCCATGTTGATAAGAGTATTAAATACTTGACAAATCTCCCTTTAAGGTACATTCTGAACAGATAAAAAAATGTGCAATTAATTTGCAATTAATTGTGATTAACTATTTTAAACGATTGACAGCCTTGTCAATGTGGATGTTGGATCTGAAGGTAATGCGAACATCTAATGTATCATGTCATTACTGTATTGTTTTGGGACACAAGCATTTTTGAACTATGTTGTTTCATGTTTTTTGACAACTGATGAAAATGTACTGATGAATAACTACTGACAAAAGTCATTTATTTGAGCAAGAACAGGTGTAGAAATTTTGCAGAGGAGTGTGAATTGAAAAATAGAAAATTTCCAAGTGTAGAGTTAAAAATAAAGCTCTTCAAGCATGTGTTGCAAACATTAACAGGAGGAGTCTACTTACAATTTAGAAACTACTATAGTTTCCAAATAGTCAACATAAATCACAAGGACAGCAAAAGCCTCCTCTCAAATAATAAACAACTTCTTAGGCAACATTGTAGAAATAAGCACTAAAAGGAAATCAAGCAGAACAATTGTGTGATGTAATGTAATGTGTGATGCAATTTACAAAAGCAGCCTCAAAATACTGGAGGGAATATTCATGGAAATTATTTATAGGACTTTTCATGATAGCAAAAATACAGTCAAAATTTAAATTTAAAGTCCCAATCGGTCATTTTTTCACCATATTCACTTGAGTGTTTTTTCAACCAATCAGTATTAACAAATATAATCCTCCACACAATCCTGGATAAGTAGTTACGATAAGTACTATTACACAGCTGTTCATTTTCAGGACGCGCTGAAAGGTGGCGTGATCCAGAAACAGCAAATGTCCATTCAGATGAAGTAAGTTAATATGAACCTCACACTATGCATGTGGGATTATGGATTGGGAAAATACATTCTGATTTGTGGCATAAAGAAATGTTCCTTTCAATCCAGCAGATTTCACTAAAAAATGTGTGAATAAAAGAAGAGTTGTCCTGCCATAAATACCACTTTTATGAAACCATTGCATTGATTCAACACACCTCTCTGACATGGTGCCAAAAAAACAATACAAAGCTATAAAAAAATAGGTAGTATTACAGGATTGGTGTATTGGATTGTGTTTCAATGTTGCAGGTTTCATTTTGTGAGTGAATGTGACTAATTAAAGGCATAGGTCACCTTTTTGGGAAATTATTTGCCTTCTTGGCGAGCATTAGACAATAAGATCGATACCACTGTCATGTCTGTACGCTGAATATGAAGCTGACTATACCCATGACATTTTGGATCTCACATTTGACCTGCTAGAGGAAGGCCTGGGATCATTCTCAGGAACATTTCTGCCCAATTTATCTTCTCCTGAGTGCTGGAGTGCGCTGAGTCTCTGCTTATGACCCCCTCCTCCAGAGGGGCTCTTTGATACATCTGAACGGACAGGTGACTTGACTGAGCATTTTTTATCATGACTGTAACAACCTGGTGAGGAATTTGACTTGTACAATGTGTTGGTCTTTATATTATAATGTGAAGTTGATGTCGCACCATCATGCGGCTGCACAACTGTTGGCTGCTCTGCGTTTTTTGTTGGATCTGATGGTGATGATGATGATGTAGCTTCTGGGCTGGATGAAGAATAAAAAGAAAAATAATAATGACTGTGACTGCTATAGAATCAAAACATGTATGTATGTTACTATAAATTTGCTTTAGCTGACAGTAATCTGATAATGTGGTGCCGTTTTTTAAAATTATGCTATGATAATATACATAGCCTGGTTATTATTATAAGGAAGATTAATATGTATTTCAATGAGACCTATATTATCAATCGTGAAAGAGTAAGAACAGTCTTTGCACATTATGCCAGATAAAAAAAAACAGCTTGTTACTTAATTAGACCAACTGTTATTATTCTGCAGCTATTTCAGAACAGACATTTAACTGTTTTGAGTTGGTGTAGGCATATTTTTGAACTTTGGACAGAGCAAAGCTATCTGTTTCACCCCGTTTCTGGTCTTCATAATAAGCTAAGCTAACAGGCTCCTGGCTGTAGCTTCAGTTAGCAATCTTCTCAACTCTCGGCTAGAAAGGGAACAAGCATATTACCCAAAATTACGACTTTTGAGATGTAAGACACGTCTCTATTGGCCAGTCTCAATTGGCCTGTCTCGATTGGAGTGACAGTTTGGCAACATCCACTATGTGAGTGACTAGTTAATTGAGCTAAGCTAGTAGCTACAGGCTGACAAAATCATGTGTATAATCATATATTTTTTAACCCATTACAATATCATAGATCGTTAAACAAAAGCAATCCGCTTGCACTAGTTCAAACATTAAATTCTTGCCGTTACTAAGATGGAAGTTATGAGTAGTTCGTTAAAGCATCAGTAGGCAGTATATTTTTTTGCATCATTGGTCAAAAATTCAATATTAACCTTTCAGCATGTTGTAATTCAAGTGTTCTTAGAGAAAACTAGACTTCTGCACCTCCTCATGGCTGTTTTCGGGCTTTAAAAAATCTCGGGAGACTTTGACCAATCACAGGTCATTTCATTGAGAGAGCGTTCCTATTGGCTGTGCTCCGGTCATGTGACCGGAACTTGGCGTTCCTTCAACAGATTTTACAATGGCAGCTGTGTCACAAACTTTCTAATTTTACAGCTAAACCGTGCACTACAAGATGATTCTGAAAACATTTGAGGAGAGAAATAGTGATTAACGTAACATAATATTGATTCATATTTGATCAGCGCGGCCTAGTTTGACCGTTTGGTCGGAGTTTGCGAGTGATTGACAGCCGGCTCTCATAGACAGCAGCTGGACAGCAGACCTCAGATCAGCTCTTACTGCTTGTTTTCCTCCGGTCTGTGAAATCTTGCAGATGCCGTTAGGAGCACCGGAGGACAGCAAAACTTTTGGATTTGCATTAATACATTTTTAATCACAATTTTATTTTACTTGCAATAAAACATTTTTTCATTGCATGATAGTTTTGCTCTCAAAAAAAATCTCTATCAACAGCTGAGGGAAATATCTGTCTCTTTAGCTATTGCTCCATTACCAGCTAGTCGCCAACTGTGCCTGAAGTTTGGTGCTGAGCAGGTGGTGTACAGTTGGTTTTTAGTACTTTTTCCCTGAAAACAGCTGCCTATGAGAGCGGTGAGAGTGAACCAAAATAGTAAAGTTGTGGGTCTGACAGCTAAACAATGAGCTGAAACTCACTACAAAGCTCCATAAAGCTGAGGAGGGGAGCTGCAGATTCAGGTTATAATACTCTGCAGGTTCAGGAACCATTTGTGGGTTCATCTTTTGAGGATAGTTCACCGAAAAAGCAACTTACTGAATTGTGGTCAGTTGTTCCTGGAGCTGCAAACATTGCCTCTCATTGATCGGGTAGGAGCGAAAAAAGACCATCCCTATCAGCAGAAGTGCGATGGGAACAGGTGTGAACAGCACAATCAGAGCCGTCACCACTCCGTCGCCATGGTTACACGCACCCGCTCTGTAGCCCACAAACCTGCAGATGAGGAGAAACCAAAATGTGGCGGACCAACAGACGTACACACACATAACACATAAAGTGAGTGGACGGAAGGCTGACTCACTGTAATGTCAGGGTTGAGATGCCAACAGACAAGCCTCCTGCCAGCTTACTGCAGAAGGCATAACAAGAGAAAAACAGGGGCTCCAGGTCTTTGCAGGAGGGGTGTCTCGCGTTAAAGTCGTCCACCACATCTGGGAGCATAGACCTGCAGCAGATAGAGAACAAGCTGACATATATCATATCAAAACCACATTGTCAGTTTAGATGAGGAGAACTGACGAGTCAACAAAACAGATCGTTGCTAGAATATTCATCACTGGCCAGGGTCAGGTAGAGGCGATGTGAATGATTCATGTGCACAACATTCACTTCTGATACTGATTAGATCTGACAGGCGGTCTGAGAAAGGTTTGGGAACTGTGTGTCCTCGCTGGGAGCTGACTCACCAGGGTAGCAAGAATATGGTCGCCACGCTGAATCCCATCAGAACGCACATAATCATGAAGACTGGCAGGTTACTGGGAACACAGGCAACTATAATCACTGCTGGGATGAAGAGCTGAGAGACATAAACAGGCCTTACAATAAGAAGGAGATTGAAGGTGTGGAAAATTACTCTCATCATTCAGATTATTATACAGGGATATGTGGGATTTCTTACTGATAGTCCAATGAAAACGGTGGGCTTTTTTCCTATTCTCAGAAGAACTGTTTGCCACAGAGGAACTGCTACTGAGGCAGAAACCTGCAGAAACATTGAGACATTTCATTAAAAATTGAAAATGTGTCTTGTCTTGTAAATCCTTAGAAGGCTTTTGAAATGCTGCATATATAAACATCTTGGTGAGCAGAGTGTGTGATTTGAGTTAGTTGCATTTTACCAGTAGAACCAGTAGGAGGTGCTGGAACTGGGCTCCCAGACCAGCTGCATGGCTGCAGAATAGTGCAAAATTACCCAAGGACATCTGAGATAAAAAAGATACGGGACATAAAATAAAACATAATTATGCTTTGATAACCATTGCATACTTGCATGTCTTTTGAAAACACAAAACCAAAAACATGATTATACAAGGATTATTATCTTATTTTATTAGCTAATCTTCATCACAGGTACATCAGGTTTAGAGACATGCAACACAGCCACTATGAGCTCAAACTGTACCTGAAATGCAAGTGCACTAAAAACAAAGCCAAGCACCAGTCGTTGATAAGGAATGTGACATATCAGCATCTTCAGCGAGGTCAAATAGGGCGGTCGTACTTTCTCATCCGAGCAGAGAGGAGCTGGAAATAAAACCCAAATGACATGTCAAGGAAGGGGAGTGAAATACCACAACTTTAGGGTATACAATACTTTGCATTGTATTGTAATGGAACAAAGTCAAGCAGCTTAACAACAAAACAATACGTTATATTCATAGTATTTGATCATTAACCATTGGTCACTTCTGAATGACTCACCCCGCTGCTCCTTCACCCCCAGGAAGAGAACCAGGCTGCAGAGGAAAAATATGGCACCCATGATCAGAGCTGAGGTCAGGAAGGCCTTTCGCTGTTGGGCAAAATACACACTTTAAAGGGACTGTTTGTAAGAATCAGAAATTGGCTGTGATAGCGACACCTGTGGCCGTTAAGTCAACAAAAGTCAGTGTCCTGTTGCTCGCGCTCGCCCGTGTGCACGCGCTACGTGAATGTGAGCAAGCATCCGTCAAAACAGTGAGGCGACACACGTCAGCTAAAACCACAATATCACTCTATATTTCACCTGCTTGGCAGTAATGTTAGCTGACCAGACGAAGGTCTCACCATGAATCGACCAAAGCTAAGGTCTCCCCCGCATCCTCCGACCGCAGCCAACACTGTTTTGCAAGACGGGCTTCACTAAATATAACTTTGCGCTTTGGTGCTTCCGTGTAGTTTGTGTTGGAGTCTGAGTCTGAACAGCGTAGCCACACGCGAGTGCGCATGGGACACCGACCCGGATTGATTTATACGTGTAAAAAGTTACAAACAGTCCCTTTAAACAATTAAAGATAAATAAAGCACAATATTATGCTGCCAACAAACACATCCTCAGAGGCATACAAAAACACATGAACAGTCCTTCCTGCTTAAAATGTGTTATTCTGTTAATCCTTTTTTGGGATTACTTTGCCTTTAAATCATGTGAAGTACCGTTATTCTACTTCAGAGTATTGTTTTATAGCATTATTATCAATACTTTCGTGATTATTAATTATACACAATATTCTTTCTTTTTTTTTTGCCGAGATTTAACTAGATGAGAAGACTGATGGGCTAACGTTACCTACCACTCATCTGTCTGTCAGCAGCTAACGTTAAATATGAAGCTGGAGCTAGATATGGTTAGCTTATTAGCATAAATGGGGGGAAGCAGCTAGCCTGACTCAGTTTGTAAATAACAAAATCAGCCTACCAGCATTCGTTTTTTGTAAAAATAAATAAATAAATAAATAACAAAAATACATAATTTGTTAATTGGTGGGCTTTAAACGTTCTTTTAGGCGGATTTTGTTACTAGTGGGCAGGGCCAGGCTAGTATTAGGGCCACATTGAGGAAAAAAAAAAAATCTGAGATTTCAAGAATAAAGTCATAATATTACAAGAATAAAGTCATAGGTTTACGAGAAAAAAGGTTGCAATATTATGATAATAAATCTCGTAAAGTTATGACTTTATTCTCGTAATATTACGACTTTTTTTTCTCGTAAAGTTATGACTTTATTCTTGTAATATTACAACTTTTTTTCTTTTTAATTTATGACTTTATTCTGTAAATCTCAGATTTATTTTTCCCTCAGTTTGGCCCTAATACTCCGTAGTACATTTCCACTTTGGCCCTAACTGCATTAGACTTATATACTATATACTTGGACTATAAACTGTGTTACCTTCATTGCAATGCTCAAATGTTTTGCGGCTCCAGACAGATTTTTTTGCCTAAAACGGCTCTTTTGATAGTAAAGGTTGCTGACCCCTGCTTTAGTCTGACATCATTACTGCCTACTTTTAGGTAAACCAAGCTAACTCCATTAACGGGTTAAATCTACTCTGTTTCTCAACACTGAGAACACACACAGATGAACACACAACAAAGCCTGAGCTAAGAACAGTAAATTACAGGGTAACAAGATACCCCTGGGACTATGTGAGTTAGTACAATGCTAAAGCAATGCTGCCGGGCTGCTACAGAAATATGAGTGTTGTCTCAGCCAGTGTGACCACTTGTATCTTCACATTTTGATCTACCGTTTCCTGAAGTGGTGCAGCAGTTTGTGGTGAAGATGATGTGCTTTGAGGTGTTGTTTCATGAGCCTGGTCCTGATGTTGACAGGCCTCTTGCTTTTCTGTGTTGTACACAGATACAACTTGACCCTGAATTACAGAAGCCAACAGCATGGCCACCATCTTCACACTCATTCCTGCCAGAGAAGGACAGAGGAGGGGACATGAAGTTCAGTGGTGGAAGAAGTACTCAGATCCTTACTAAAAGATGTAGTACCACCCTGTGAAAATACTCCACCACAAGTCAAAGTCCTGCATTCAAAACCTTACTTAAAGGTCCCATATCGTGCTCATTTTCAGGTTCATACTTGTATTTTGTGTTTCTACTATAGAACATGTTTACATGCTGTAATGTTCAAAAAACACATTATTTTCCTCATACTGTCTACCTGAATATACCTGTATTTACTCTCTGTCTGAAACACTCCGTTTTAGTGCATTTCAATGGAATTGCAACGGAATTGCGTTGCTAGACAACAGTTTGGGTCCATGTTTACTTCCTGTCAGCTGATATCATTCACATCCACTGCAACAGGAAATAAACTGGGACACATTTAGAATGTTTACGTTTAAAACCGGGTAATGGTCTAAATATTGTATATTTGTGACATCACAAATGGACAGAAATCCTAACGGCTTGTTTCAAACACGCAATTTCTGAATACGGGCTGTGTGTATTTCTCCGTATATTGAGCGTTTTGATAGTTTAACAGTATTTATATAGCACTTAAACTTGCTTTATAATGTAAAAGACCTGAAAATCTCACTTTTTACAATATGGGACCTTTAAGTAAAAGTATGTGTAGCCTATATGTGTGTTTTACTATTATATATGATATTATTGGATGAATATAACTGCTGCATTAATGTGTATGTTGCATTTTACTGCTGTAGATGCTTAAAGTTGTGCTATGTTATACTCCTTTATATACTGTTGGGTAGTTTAATCTACAGCAATGCATCATATTCTATAAAATCATCAAATATGTGTAACTTCGTCCTGTGAGAACCATGTAGTCTATCTTTAAAAAGTCAACTTGTCATGAGCTCAGAAAAACAGCCCTGTTTTCTGCTGTGATGATGCATTTTCCAGCAGTTTATTTATCTTAAGGAGAAGGAGAGTTTTCTCATCCCATAAAGGAACACTTAATCCTTCAGTTTATCAGAAACAAATGCAATTTTGTTTTTGCTGGATGGGAAGGATATGTTGTTGTTGTAATCTGAAAAGCTGTCAGACAAATGAAGTGAAGTAAAAAGTACTATATTTGCTGCTAAGATGTAGTAGAGTAGAAGTATAAAGCTGCAAAGTACCTCAAATTTGACCTCAAGTACAGCACTTGAGTAAACATACTTGGTTAAAATCAGACACTAAAGAAGTGTGATGAATCTGAGGGAAAGCACGGTCTACATGTTGTATGCAACCTGGGAACAAGGTGATCTGAGATTATTGTGAGTACTGGTGCTCTTACTGTAGGCCGTGGCGGAGTCTCTGTCTCTGTGATCTCCCCCCAGGAACATGTTGAGTGAGAGGTAGGGCACGTTGTAGCACTGTTAATGGACGACAGGGGAAAACATGACACCAGCTGACAGCACATGAGCAGTGTGAAACTCAGTAGTCATGGTGACGCACAGCTTGGAGCGAAACGGCGGCAGCAACAGTGACATGAGACCAGGAGGAAATTCTGTCACCATGGTGACATGAGGAAGATGAAGGGGGCAAAAGTATACCAAAGCACAAGATGGTGGATGGATGATTAAGACATGGGTACAAGTAGTGGTGGAAGAAGTACTCAAAACCTTTACTTAACTAAAATTAGGCTACCAAAACAACAATGTAAAAAAATACTCCATTCCAAGTATAATTCAAAAGTGTAAAAGTATTATCAGCAAAATGCACCTAAAGTATCAAAAGTAATATTCTATCTGACATTAGTATGTTACTGATGCATCCAATGTGTAAGCAGAATTATAGGCTACTGTTGTAGCTAGTCGAGGTGGTGTTAGTTTTAACTACTTTATATACATTTAGTTAGTTTAGTCCAGTGGTTCTCAACCTGGGGTCAGGCAGGCTCCTCCAAAGGGTCACAAGATAAATATGAGGGGTCGTGAGAGGATTAATGAGAGAAGAAAGAAGAAGGTCTAATACACAAATTTGTTTTCAGATTTTGGACTGTTCTCTAATCTTCGTTTTGTTTTTGTGAAATATTTGATAATTTGGGGCCTCGAAAAGTTATGGAAATGAAACCATCTGAGAAGTTTGGTGGTCTGAAACCTCAGACAAGGGACCATTAGACAATAGACACTTTGTAATTGCTTTTTTTGTAATTGTATTGTACTTTATAAGCCTATCATATGTCTTTTTAAATGTAAAATCTTAATTTGAAAAGTAACTATGAACTGCAGCTGTCAGATAAATGTAGTGTATCCAAAAGTGCAATATTTCCCTCTGAAATGTAGTGATGTAGAAGTATAAAATTGAACAAAATGGAAATATACAAGTAAAGTACTTACTGAGCGAGAAGTGTCTGTAACACTTCCACTGACTTACACTCATGAGGGTCTCGAACAGGCAGGCCGCTGTGAGGAACCACAGCACGCTGAGGCCCTGAGACATCGAACCTTGTGGCACATACCACAGCAGCAGATAGAACAGGATGCCGAATGGAGTGGAGAGAATCATCCTGTGGGATAAACATGGTGGGTTCTGTTGAATACAGAGCCAGGGGGAATGAATCGCAGCTTAATTCAATATGAAGTGTGTTAAACATGCGGCTCCACCAACCAACCATGGAGTGAGTTTGCCGATGGGCGTCCAGTTACTGCAGCTCACCAGATATCCAATCAGAGGGTCGGTCACAGCATCCCAGGCCCGGCTCACAAAGAGGATCATGGAGACATAGGAGGCCTCCATCTGTGAAACACTGACACTGACTTTATTTTGAAATTAAGATAAGCACATAGGACGGTGCAGGTAGAAATACAGATCTCGTACCTGCACAACATCCAGAAGAAAGATCTGCAGGGAAACAGTTATAGCTGCTGTGGTAATCTGATATGGGACGTCACCCACAGCATAACACACCTTCCTGGCCACAGGAATCCCCCCCGACTCCTGTGAAGAACAGAGAGGAAGGGGGAGGGAAATTTTTCTGTTGTCTATTGAAAAATCACTTCAAACATTCAGCTGATTTTGTGTATACACAGTTTTTCCTCTGTTGATTTGATGCACTTCTGCCAACAGTTCTGTTCACACACTTTTCACACAGCTATCACAGTGGACGCGTGGGTTGCAGGACATTTAAAACGCAGATTTCAAATGGGATTTCTCCTGTTTACAATACTCTTAATCTTCTTCCCAATGAAAAGAAATCTGGTGTTGACTCATTTACGGTATGAAAACATGCAGACGTACAAAACTTGTGACTGTACAATCAGTATGAAGTTACAAGAGACACAACAGGTTTGTTACCAGTTTAGGAGAAAACAAACAAGAATATTATATGGAATATGGAAGAATATAACAATAGGTGACATGGATTAAAGTCTATGACCCAATCTAAATGACAGGCAAGACTGCCTAAAATAAACTGGGTAAACCATTGGCAGAGCATTTTGGCAAATTTTTCTTGGGCGCTACCCACTTAATCAGCTGTGCTGCTCATCCCACAAATGCATGATCCTTACAAGTTGGACATCATTGTGAAGGTAAATAAACAGGCTTTCCAACCATGTAAAATACAATGCCAATTAGCATTGTAACAACAGAGAAATAATCCACCAAACACAAGTTTACGAACTTTTTTTTCCCAGTTTATTTACTTTATTCTAATGTCAGTTTTGTGTATCTCCACTAAATGACCGCAGGTTCAAGTTTGGCTCCTGAGAAACTCACATATATAGTTAGGAAGAAAGCTTCAGAGTTTCTATGACATTTGTGAATTGTTTTTGGAATTTGTTAAAATTGGTTGACATTGAAGAGGCACCAGAAGTGTGAAGTTAGAATAAAAGCGACGAATCTATTGTGAGGAATGTGTGTCGTTTTATGTTTGTGACCGTATTCTGAAGATAATTGAATTGAATTTATTTTTATTCTATTTATTTACTTCATTAAATTTTTAGTGTAAATCTATATCCTTTTCAACTTCATGTTTAGCTATTTATTTTCATGTGATTTTTATTATTATTATGTACAATTTGGGGGAAGGTTCTGTGTTGTATGTACAATGTGTTAAATGTATAAAATCAATAAATATATGTTTAAAAAAAAACTGCAGGTCTCATTTTGAGAGGAGTTTTTGTTTTTAGACACCAGTATGTGATTTTGATGATTGTATGAGGAGTTTTGAGAAGACAAAACCTCTTGGAGCATGCTTTTTCTGTTTTTCAAATGAGAACATTTTAAATTTTTGCTTCGCTTACTCTCAAAATTACGCTTTTGTTTCCAACAATGCATCAAAACAATCCATAAAAACGGTAATACTGTGGCTTTAAGGATTTCTTTTAAATCCCCCGTCATTTGTAGGTCACATCTGAGAGAGAAATACATGAAATAATAATTTTAGCAAATGAGTCTGACAAAATCTTCACTGAAATGGTGAATATTTCCCTGCCCTGTTTTGAATATGAATGCAAAAGTATGTGAAAACAAGTAGAAGAAATATTTAATTTGGAAAAACTTACCCTCTGCTGACCTTCGCTGCATGAGTTTCTATCTGTGGTCTGTTTTAATAACTGACTCTTTAACGTTTGTACTTGATTTGTAAAATTCTTAAAACAACTCATCGTTTGAAGCTAAGAAAAATAATGCCACATGCAGACCGCCACTTACAATCTTCCACAATAGCAGCTCCCTCCACACACAAACTCTATTCAAGTTGTTTGACACTGAAATGTGGTTGAACAACTCCTTGAGGCGCCGTTATCCAGCCCACCTGCTCGCATTTATAGTAAGAATGAATGAACTGGCTCAACAACAAAGATTATTATGCGTGCATTTCCTTGACAAAACATGATATATTAATGAGGAATATTAATCATGATTTTACTGTATTTGTTGGAAGATTTGAATAGAGTTTGGCTGCAGGTCTGTTTTAAATGCTAGATATGAACTCTAAAGATTATAAGAATTTGACAAAGTGCAACATTAAACAAAACACTTTGAATTTAAATTTTAAAAAAGTAATATTTTCTCAATAGCAGTTCCTACAATAGTCTGAGTATGGCGCAAAAGGGCCACAGTTTTCATTAGATTGTCAGTGAGAGATCCCAGATACTCCTGCACTGATAGACTGTACGGACTGCTCTGACCTCTTGTGGAACAGCAGTGAAACTTTCCTCCATCAAATGAAGCCTGTTCTTCCTCTCCATGACTATTTCAACATCAGCAAAATGAAGAAGAGCTTCAAAACAGTTTCACACATCACATACGTACATATGGATTTATAATATGGACCTATAATTCCATAAAAACACAATTAGAGTTTGACCTTGTGCCCTCTGAGGAAAAATGTATCACCATGATTCTCTAAAATAAATTACTGGGTGCCAAACGAGATGCTTTCATCATTCAATCTTTAATGCCGTTTATTTACGTGATTGTGACCAGAGATGATGCTACAACATCCCCATTATGAAAAGAAAAAATTACAAAACAATTGCAGACTTTCTCAGAGTAAAAATAACCCTTTCTTATTCTGTAAAATAAAATAAAAATATAAAACAAAACAAACAATGGGACCACATGGAAGTGAATTATTTGGCAGACAAATTGTATCCATCACTATAAAACATAGCTCCGTTTAATCCCATCACTCCTTGTGTTTTGCAATTGTGACATGTTGAATTTTTTTATTATTTTAAATCTTGTAGACCATCTAACAGCACCCTATAAATTGGTGCTCTTACTTGCATTGTCTTTGGCCTGACGGAGTCCATACAGCCATTTGATCACTCTGGCATTTCTCTCAATGACAGAAACACCATAGGGAACACGCTCTGCAGCGTTGCCAGCATCCTCCTCCTCCTCATCTTCATCTTCTCTACCAGAGCCTGCACACTCGGACCCTGGAGCGCTCACGCTGCGGAAACGGGCCATGGACACAATGTCAGAACTAGACCCCGTCAGCTGGAGGTCAGCGGGGTCCAAACCGCACAGGTTGAAGAAGCGCTCCATCTCTGTCCCGGCTCGGGAGCACCGGTCACTCATGTCTGATTTGGAGCGGGTCAGGGAGGGGCGCTTCCTGGAGCTGGAGGAGGACAAACGGGTAATCGCTGGGGACCGAGGAGAGAAAACAGGGAGGACGGGGGGAGCGAGGACGGGGGTTTCGGCTGGAGAGGAGAGAGGATTGTCAGGTTTAGATGGAGCAACAACAGGTTTCAGAGGAGAAGGACGTGGTGTTGTTCTGGTGTGGAAGAGACGCAGGTGTGAGGTAGCCGGGCGGAGTGGAAACTGGGAGTGTAAAGGTATGGGCTGAAGGGGCTGCCGGATGTACTGAGGCGGTCTGCAGGGTGTCCTCGCAGGGCTGGCCTGAGGCATGACGTCCACTCTGCGTACGGTCCCTGCAGCTGGAGACCCAGGAGAACCGGGACTCTCTACCCGGGCAGGTCCAGAGGCTTTTAATCTCACCTTAGCTGGACTGGACCAGTCGGGACGAGGGGGTGGACACGGCCGCTCCTTCTTCTGCTGCGCCCCTACAGGTGTGGAGCAAGGAGAGCTGTGTGAAGTAGCAGCACCATTAGGAGCGTCACTGTCCTCTGAGTTTACAGCAGCACCATCGTTCACACCACTGATCAGGTTACTCAGATGCTCCAGGTTGAGCTGGACTACCTCCTGCTTTGTTTTGGTTTGGGTGGGTGTCTTCCTGGTGGGCTGCAGAGCAGTTCTGGGGTTCAGCAGAGGTTTACGCATTACAGGAGGCCTGACCGGCTGCTGTTTAGAAAGAGCCACCTGACTCTTGACATATTTGGCCTTGTCTGCTTCCAGCCTCTCCACCGCACTCTGCTTTGGTCCGCCTGCCTGTGTCTTGAGCTGCCGGTAGAAGTCTGGCCCCACTGGCCCCTTGGGCCGCAAGCGTGGTGGTGTGGCAGCCACAGCGGTCCTCGCTGGCTGCCTAGCAGGGTGCTGGAGAGTCTCCAAAGGCATTTTTGTAAAACTAGTCGTCGTACCTGTCCTTGTGCACTTTCTGTTCACAGCTTTATCTTCGGCCACCTCGGAATAAATCTCCTGGTTCCGCAGAATTTGAGTAATCTCAGCATCTCAGTTGAACTGGCATTCGGACTTCCTGTGGAAAAGAGACACGTCAGTCAGGACAAAGACAGCTCAATAAATGAACAGTCAATAAAACAGTTACCTTAAAAAGACAAGCAAGCGTCTTCTTCAGTCACTTTTAAGACACTAACACCGACAGGACTCAGCCACCTCCACAAAGAACACCTCCACCCATAAACCCTCCCCTTTCTTTGAGACTGAACCAATCACCCGCTTCAAACCTTCTCCATCTTATAACTTCATTGACTGCCGGCACCGACAGGATCTGAACAATCACCCTTCAGCCATCCATCTCTCCGCAGACAAACACACAATAAAACTGACAATTCATTTCCAGTCAGTAGAAGGCCGGTGAAAAGAGTGGCAGAAGTGTGTGTGTGATGGGGAGGTGCATCAGGACAGCTGTCAACAAGCTATTCTCTGGAGGCAATGCAGAGCAGATCACACACACACCAACAGCTGCTATGGGAACAATGGCTTCCCATCTTTAAATAAAGCTGCCAGTTGCCAGGGTTTGTAGCAGCCTAAACTACAAGCCTCTGTAGGTTAAGTAAAGTCACAACAACGAGGGTCAACTTAGCATCCCTCTTTGTGTGCAGAACTGTGGCGAAGGTCACAATAGTGAACTTGGTAAATGCAGGCACTTCCTTCTGTACTTAAGACACGGTGTGTGTTTGAAATAGTCTGCATCTACCAGTCACATTCTCTACATATTTGCCATTCCAGTCTGAGCCAGGCCAAACTCCTGCTGATAGCAGGGAACCTTTCTGTAATCTTAACCTACAGATCCACAAAAGCAAAGTTTACAGGCGAGAACAACCAAGCAGCACCAGGATATATATATATCATTAAAGGGTAGCAGGCTGGTGTGTTATTACAAAGCAAAGAGGAATGTCTAGAGGTGAGTCAGACAAACATAAATAGAGCCACTCATTTTATGGTACTGAGTCAAGTGGCTGCATGTTCGGCCATTGAGAGTAAATGACAAACATGGAGCGAAGAAGAAAGAGAGAAACACAAAGAGAGGTCAGGTAAACAACAGAAAGTATTCAAGGCCTCCACCAATCTTGTCCTGACAAGCTCAGCTCTGCTTCTGCTTATCAAGGTGTGGGTTAGCTGTTAAAGACAGTTCCTTTTCTTTAATTTGTACTTTCATTTCTACAGAAAACTCACCTTGACAGTCCCTGTTGGTCTCCTGAGCCTCTCTTGGGTTGCTTGTTTCAGCCCAGCGTACTCACTGTGGTGCCCTGTTGAGGAGAATGTGTGTGAATGTGTTTGAGAGGACTTAGCAGCTCAAGACAAACCTGTTTGACAACTCATGTGTGCTCCTCCTGAGTCCGCCCCTTCTCGCTGATTGGTCCAATCTCTCTCCTACAAGGATATAAACCGACTTCTTTCTGGTCACATGATCCCTGCCATTGTGTTGAGCTGCTAGCTGCTAGATGATAAGAACTCATAGTTCATCTGCATGCTGAGAAGCGGTTCAAAGGTCTAGTATGTGTAAAGTGTAGAATAATAAAGTACACAGCGGGACAATTTAGACAAATTTAATATCATCATAAAGTTGCCTCACACAAGACAGAGAAACAGAAAGTATAATCTCTTCCTCTTACCCGAAACAAAACAAGAAAGAACAGCCACCTACACCAAGAATATAAAAATAAATGACCTTAAAAAGTCATACAAGTGTTTTGATTAAAGACATGAATGTATACAAACATAACAAACCAAAATTCACTCACATTCTCTTTTGTGCGATACTTTGACAATCATAAAACTACCACAGTTCGTCATACTCCATTCCATAATATTTGGCCATTTAGTATTGATGACTGTAATATATTACAGCTATGTATATAAAAAGTGCACATAAGAGCACAGAAACATGGTTACAGTATAAGATATATTTAATATTCCTTTAACAAACCATGACGGAGGAATGAGCTGTCAGTTCCTGGTCAGACGTGCTACTGTCAGTTTGCATATGTAAATGAACATTTCACTTCAGGGTCACGGCAGTTTGTTCAAATAAACTGCAACACAGTTGAGTCAGCCCTCCCTTGGATGTTACAATATAACCTGAACAATAATCACTCTACATTCACCACTACTCACATGACTCAGACATTTTGTACACTGTAACATCTCAAAAAGTCAAACAATGAGAAGTGAATACCGTAAAATTGAAGCTAGTGAATTTTCGGAGGTTTGATGTGCTTCGTTTTGCTAAGTAGTGTGTCTGGAACATATGGTGCCTTCAAATGGGGTCGTGTTCACCTTGTCCACGAGAAGAGTCCGTATGAACGCCCCCTCTCTTGTGGCATTCATGACCGCGTAAGTGGTAAGTTTCTGAAAGCTCACAAGTTGCGACGTGTTTGTTGACGTTGTCAGAAATGGCAGAGGCCATGGAAGTAAACTTTTTCGGTACATAATATGTGAATATATTGTACTTTTAGTCGTATAACGTAATTCTTCTTCATTTTATAATATGTCTGAGGAAAATGTCATTATGCATTTCCATTTCTCGCATTATTTTACCTGCTTGCTAGCTTGTTAGCCTCTGTGGCTTCTAGACGCCGACAGTAACGTTAATATTGGCGTTACTTAACAGCGGTGTTCTCACGACTTGACCACTTGAACGTCAAGCCTATGTGTACACAACTTCCCATGTTGTAAACACGAGCTCACGAATTTCATTTGAAGGCACCAATAGACTGTATATAAAGATGGACGACATGACAGCTCCTCAAAAGTGGAGCCAAAACATCTGGATCGCCCCCTGGTGGCTGGCTGCAATATAGGTCATAAGTCCCGCCTCCTCCATGTTAGCGAATGGGACATGGGTCAAATACATTTTTCTGTCTGTCATTTTAGGTAGTTTTATCACGCTGATGTACGTTCAAGTGTTCCTTTTTCTGACAAGTTTGTTTTAATCAGTTATTTGATGCTATAAAAAGAGGGTGAGATGTCATGATTGGCAGCTGTGAGTCTCTCTCGCTGACAAGCTGCAGCCGTGCTCGGCTCGCGATTGGTTCGGGCGGGTGACCTCGATACTGTGGCTTCAGCTCCCCCATCACACCTGCACAGACTCTGACTCCAAATGATGTCAAAATCTCAAGACGGCAGCTCCCGTGTCCGTGATATTTTGGCTTCACTTCTGTACAGTGGAAGGAGGTGGAGTTCTATATATACAGTCTATGGTCTGGAACAATGGCTGTGGTTCACCTTTGGAAAAGTTTGCACATTTGTGGATTTAACTCTACGTCACCATCATAAAACTGCTCAACAGCTTGAATACCAGCGTAATGAAGGGCCATTAGCCCTTCTTGTGCACCATACTTTAGAAAATAACATGTTTCGGTGTTAGGGGTTAGGAGATAGCACAGTTTTTATCTTTGTCCTTTGCACCAAGGCTGTGAGCTCTTCTCCGCCTTATGCTGCCTCTCAGCCCCCAGTCTCTCTGCACCTCCCTCTCCTCCTCTACCTCTCTGTCTTTGCCCTCCTCGGGTCGCTGCTGTCGGAGCTGCGGGGGCAAAGGTATGGGCTGTCCCAGGAAAAAGCCCTCTTCCTCTGAGTCTGAGGATGAAGAGCACGTAGAGCAAGAGTCTTCGTGTTTGTACTGGGCCGTCTGGAGGGACAGCGAGGAGGTTTTGGCGGAGCCCCGGCCGTCCCTCTCTTTCTCGCCTCTCCAGTCCAGGGCGTCCAGCCGAGGGCGGTCGGGCCGCGAGTGTCGGGAGCGCCTCTCTGATCCCGGGTGGAGGGCGGGGTCAGAGGGGATGCGGCAACGGCTCCACCCACGCCGCAGACTCCGCTGCTGATAAGAGGATCCATCTGGGTGGAAATAGAAAAACAAAAATTAACTTGATTCCCAAATTTCATGTCAGTTAATATCCATCTCTCTCAAAGCCTTTTTCTTACCCAGCAGATCCATCTGTGGCGGGATGCCTTTCTGTAGGTGCAACCCGCTTCCAAAACCTCCCTCCACCTCGTCTTCCTCCTGCTGGTTCTCCTCGCCCTCTCGCAGCTCCTGCTCGTTCTCATCTTCATCCTCGTCCGCCTCGACAGAGTAGCTGCTGCTGATCGGTTCTCTGAAGCTGACCCGAGCTGTGCCACTGCGAGACAGCGGGGGCGGAGAATCCGAGAGTCCGTCCTCTGGCTGGGGGAGGTTTGGTGGGGGTGAGTCCTGGGGCATCAAGTCACGAGACTTAATGGGCAGAGGAGGCGGGAGGATGGACGGGTTGTTGGGCGGTGAGTCAGGTGAAATGAGGTGTGGGGTTTTCTGAGGAGGAAACACTGCGGAGGAAACATTGTTGTTAAGAGGTGAGATTATACATGAATACTGATACCATGTTTTTTTGTATTAAGCATCAGTGATTTCTGATACCTTGCATTACTTGATTCGTCCTTTCCACCCAGTTCCTACAGTCTTTAGCGGTAGAGGTTCCTCTTGAATTAAGACCAGTTATTCCAGTACTTCCATTTAGCTCTCCCTGGAGCTGAACATCACCGACAGGACGTTTGACACCAGAGTCCCCCGGCAGTAAACTGTAATGTGGAAGGTCGCTGGGCCAAGATGGACCTAAGCCATTTCCTAGATGGATGTGTGGGAGAGGTGAGTAGGAGCCTCTTTGATGAGGAAGTCCGTTTTGAACCGGAGCAGTGCAGTGGACACCTGAAGAGAAGCAGAGCAAATAAAAGTGTCTCTACAAGATACTTTACAGGGTCATTTCCTGGCAGTGTGACCTATATAACATGTGAGTTATGACACCAATGTAGCATCATCACCTCTGTTTTCCACTGCAGTGTGAATGCAGTCCTTAGCAGGAGTTATAGGAGGGTTGACGCCCTCTAGTGGCTGCAGTGGAGAACCACACTGTGGCTGCTGGTGTTTCTCTGCTGTCTCGCAGCGTCTGTGCTGAGGCGGTTTGCTCTGCAGCGCGGAGTCACAGGAGTCAGAGTTGTTGGGGTCCTCGCCCAGAGAGCAGGGCCGAGAGCAGAAGATGAGCCCCCCTCGAGGGAGGAAGGGACGCCCCAGCAGAGGGAGTCGACAGCGGGCGCAGCAGAAACACGTCTCCACGGCGTGCCAGTGCTGACCCTCGTATGTCATCTGGCCCTGATCAATACCTGAGAGGAAATGATGTCATGATTACACAAAATCTATCTCTATTATCTCAGTGCGTGTATACAGTATACAGTATATCAGTAGTTCTGCAGTTTTGATGACAGATATAACTCCTTTTGTGGGCACCCAAATGGATGTTGATGTATAAATAGATAATGAATGAATGACAACATAGTAACACACAGTTGTAATAATATAAAATATGTCTTCATAGGAGAAGTTACAATTGTAGACAAATACTGTGCATTAATAAGCACTTGAAAATGTTCTTCTATCTGCTTACAACCACATTATACGGTGTTATAAACCATTTATTAAATGTTTTGTATATAAATAATAAGTAGGGGGACTTAAAGTGAAGTGTCACCAAAGAAATAGTGAAGGACATCTGCCTGATAATGGCTGTTAGCTGTACAGAAACCCCAGTAATCTAGACTTAATACAGTACCTATGTGTTCTCCGCAGGTATCGCAGTACTCTGCGTACAGGGACTCGTAGCAGGAGCAGCAGTACGGTCGACTCTCTCTCATGATGTAACGCTGGCCGCCCAGCGCAGCCTCGCACTCGAAACAACAGAAGTGCTTCATGTGCCAGTATCTTCCCTCTGCCTCCGTACATTCATCTGCCAGAATAATCTGGGATTGAGACACAACAGCAAAAGAGAGGGAGACACAGCAGCGATGAGTTCATGGGTACGGGAGTAAACAAATCAGTTGTAAAAATGAGTACTGAGGATTTGGGTTAACAAGATAGGAAAAAAAAGATGCTGTTGGCGCCCTGTTGCAGGCTTAGTCATCCTCTGGGTCTAAAGAACTCCAGTAGGTCAGTCGTGGCAGATCCATTAGTCGACTACGTCAACTAATCTCTTAAGTAAAACTGAGAAGCCATTCAAAACAAGAAGAGAACGCCAGAAACATCTGCAAATATTCCTCTACTATGCACTGATCAGGGAAATGATAAAATACAGCAATAGTAAAACACCTCACAGGGCCTGATTATTCATTTGGGGATACACAGTGCTCAAAGTGGAAAAAAAATAAGTGCCAGTACTCCCCTTATTCACATGTTGGCGTGTGCATTGGCCGGTATCAGCAATCTCTATCGACTTCTTCCTAGTACTTTTTTATTTCTTTAAGCATGTTATACTGTGTCAGTCACAATCAGCTGTGGTTTTATTGCCATTATTATTCTTGAGCAATACATCTTCTATAGTAGGCCTATAATACTCCAATAATATTCCAATGGGAACACTATAGGGTTAAGGTGGTGTGTTTAGTATTCATAGTTAAAGTGCTTTCCTGTGTTATTTGTAGCCTATAGTCAGGTATCATTCAGGTTTTAGGAGCAGTGTCCCAGTCAGGATGCTCCTAAATATCATTCAGCAGGATAAAGAGACACATTTTCAATTTTGACTGTGAATAAAAGATACTAGGAGATATTGGGTAGCTTATGAAAAGTACCGGTGCGCAAGAAAAAGGTACGCCAAGGAGTAAAATGAAGAAGTGCCGGTACTGCGTTACAGTGAGTACCGGCCCACTTCGAGCACTGGCGATACATTAAAGGATTTTTCTCCACAGGTTACCTTTAAACAAAAAGCCTCATCCCTTACACAACTCACTCACAAGGCTATTGTTTTGTTTTTAAGATATCTTAAAAAAATAAAAAAATGTCAGTGGATAGTTTGCAGTGGAGAAAGAGAGAAAGGAAACATGGGGCGCAAGAGATTTGAACTGGGTACAATGAAGCTCTTAGACCAGCGGGATACTCAGTTTCTTGCTTTCTGTCTCCCACTACACTTTGCTTTTTGAGACCTGCTGCAGAACCCTGTTGATGACATTTTATTTGACAAGTTGGGGATCTCGCTGAGACAGTCACCTCATCACAGGCCTGGCAGCGGGGCTTGAGCCTCTCAGCGTGGTGCCGGCCGCAGTAGATCTGTCCCTCCTGGAAGAAGTAGATGAGATCGACCAGCAGCTCGCTGCAGGTGGCACACTGGAAACACTGGGGGTGCCAACAGCTGCTTTGTCCCGCCCGATTGGCAAACACTGCTATGTCTCCGCCGCAGATCTGCCTGCCACACTGGAAAAACAGATTTGGTTGGGGTGGGGGTGTGGTGCAGAGGGAAGGAAGTTAGATGGTAAATCTTTTAACAAAATGGTGAACGTTAAAGGTTGCCTATACAGCCCTGTAATCATTAAATCCCAGCATGCTGTGGCCCCCTGAGCTACGCCTGCACCTACTTGCACCTGAACTTTCTCCAGTCATATAAAAAGAGATTCTTCTTCTGCAAGGCTCTGATGTGTTTTAATAGGCTTTCCCTGGCATGCATTCATGTTTTATATATAATGATACTGTTGTTTTTTAGCTTTGTATTGGCCCGTCTCATGAGGGATTCTGATAGACATAAAATAGATATGTTGCTCTACCTGTTGGCAGATGGCTCCCGTCATAGTTACAGGGAAGAGTCTGACGACGCCTCTGCCCAGGTTCTCTCTTTTCCTCTGCTGACTGAACACACGCAGCTCCTTCTTCTCCTCATTGTCCAGAGTGTTACAGTACTGGGACTGCAGGAAACACATACATATTCTTGTTGACATGTGCATACAAAAATTACTTACAAACCTCCTTTACGTTTAGGGTCAGTGAGATGACTATAATTTAGAACAAATGTATTATTTATATGCCTCTTGAGAGGCACCATCCCATTTTTAATAGGGTCCTGACATAATATAAAAGAGTTTAAAGCAGGGGTTGGTAATCATCTTCAGAAAAATGTTTTGTTATATTTGTTGAAATTCTCATTACATCCTGACAGCAATAAACAAATGCTCTGACAAAAAAAAGAGAAAAATATCCTGTATCTGTGGCTGTCGCAGGAATGTAATAAGACAAATGTATTGATTGAATGGCCTACGCGTCACCGGTGTCTTCCACAAGCTGCTAGCTTGACAGCTGAGTACAATAACAGCCATTTTCGTTGTTTACGTTCATTATGATCATTTTGGGGGAGTGGCTTTGGAGGGAGGCCTGAAGCGACAAACTGTCAGTGTTGTCGACTTGGCGTCTTCCTCGCTAGATTTAGTGACTTTTGGAGCTAGTGCTGCTGCTACCTTCATTGGAAAAGAGTTGACAACACTGGGCTCAGTTTTTCGGTTGGATCATTTTAAAAATATAGTGTACTCAAGCTAGTTTCTCAAGATTACCAACCCTAGCTTTAAGCGATAAAAAGGCTAGTTTTGAATCATCCAAAATATGTTATGGATCTAATGTGTATGATATATTATTCAGACCAAATGGAGCCTTAAGACAGAATGATATTTACCAGGTTCTGTAAAAACTGAGGGAACAGAAAGGCAAAACAGTGTCCAATAAACACATTGAGGTTTAAAGCTGTTCAAAGTGCTTTAAATAAATGCTAATTTAAAAATGAATATGAGCCAATTTCTTCTGGCTTCAGGAGCCTCATACATATCACAATGATGGGTATGACGCCGACATTTCAAAATAAATCACCATAAGCAATTGGATATAACATTTAACAACGGTGCATAACAGCATAATCCAAAATGGTTTTTTTTCCTGACATTGAAAGAAAAAAAACAATGTTTTGAAATATTAAGAATAAGAAGACCTTATTTTTTTAATATAACAGCATCTATGTGGAAGTTGAAAGAAATCTCAGAATCCATATTAATAATAAGGTATTATTGTATTGTGATTTAGACTGAATGATTGTATGTATTTGGTACTATACACCAGGAGTGAAGCCAAAGACTAGAAGACACAGTGGTGATGTTACCTCACTGTCGTGGGCTGGAAGCTGATGCAGCAGTTGTTTGATTCGGTATCTCTCCCCTGGACTGTTCACATAAGGCACCCTGTCCTCCGGTAAGCAGCTGAAATACTGGTATACCTGTATGAAGAGACAAGTGTGTTCACATCAAGAGCATAAATAACGGAGCACAGAGAGACATTTATTCATTTATAGAGCAATTTATTCAATTGCAGTCATAAATCAAAAACTGATTTTTTTTTTTTCCCATAGTTATCAAAGTGTTTGTGTGTGTATGAACACGTCCGACAGGAAGCGTGCATCATGCTTTTGCTGTGTAGCGTTCATTTTAGTCTCGTCTGCTCGGCACCCTGGTTGCTACCTGTTCGGGCTTGAGCCCAGGCGGGACCCATGCGTACTCCTCGGAGGCGCAGCCCGAGTCGTCGTCGGAGATGGAGTGTCTCTGGAAGTCTGAAACCAGCTTCGTCATCATCTTTTCCAGCTGGCCCGGCACAGAGCGTACGGCATGCTCCTCTCGCACACACTTGCAGTGCACACAGATCTTCCTGTGGAGACAAAGACAGCTTTGAGCTTCATCCCCGAGGACGAACTCACTGATTTACAACACAAGCCGAAGCTGATCAAATGTCAAGTATTTGATGAAGCTGGGTTCTCCTGGTGCTTCAGGTGCTAGGGTGCAAACCACAGTGTTCAAATTTGAACCTGACTCAAGAATTTTTTTTTTTTATATTAGTCCCTGTTTTCCAGTAGCATTTAACAAAGCAGAAATTCAAAGAAAATAAACTGGGGAAAAAAAGTTCAGAAAATGGTGTTTGGTCGATTATTTCTCTGTTGTTACAAAGCTAATTGGCATTGTCTTTTACACCGTTGGAAAGCCTGTTTATTTACCTTCACAATGATGTCCAACTTGTAAGGATCATGCATTTGTGGGATGAGCAGCACAGCTGATTATGTGGGTAGCGTCCAAGAAAATTTTGCCAAAATGCTCTGCCAATGGTAAACAGTGTATTCTCCTGTTGGTATTGACTCTTGTTTTGAGTTGTTTGGTGGATTGGAGGATTGAACTCTTTATCAGTAACAAGGAACAAACAAGACATATTGGCTATTTGACACTTTATTCATTACTCTTTATTCTTTTTTTCCCCAGTTTATATAAAAAATTCAAAGTTCAGTTGATTTTTGAACCCTACAATTAAGCCAGAAGAAGACAATCTGACTCTAAGATAAGGTAGTTAGGCCAACTCCTAAAGCAAACCCAAACAGCAGGGCTCTTAAAGTAATAAATCTAATATAATAACTTTCATACAGGCACTCCCACAGTTTGTAACCATATTATTTATGAACACACTTTGCGTTGGAGACATTACGTCGCAAACCAGCCCACACACATTCTTGAGGTTGACTCAACGAGACTCTGCAGCCAAAAATGACTAATACAACAGTTGTCACACCGCTACACAAAAACACTGATCATTTAAAGCTCAAAACTTCACAGAAATTTCAGAACTACTAAATTGCAGTCTATGTATAGTGTGCACTGCTAATACATTTACACAACTGGAGTAAACTCAATCTCATCACAGATGTTATTGAGGATCTCACATCAGGACCAGCACATCCCAAAACAAGCTACTACCAAACAAGCAGGAAATGAGGTCGCTGACATAAGCCTGGCTGTCAATCCCAGCGACAGTTAAGAGAGGGAGGTGAAGATGAGAGCAATAATCTCCCTCGGCCTCGTATTACACCCCGTCCCGTCTTCTGACTCCTCACTATACAATCAGTCTGGGAGATGGGTGTGCCCGTTTGTGGGACCGGTGGAGTCAGAGTGAAGCGCCCCGGGGTAACAGCGAGGTGTGGGTGTCACGTATGTGTGTGTCTGTGTGGACGCGACGAGGTGGCCACATGTATTGCATGTGTACATCTCTGTTGTGATTGCATAACGGCCTGCCAGCTGGCACTTGTGGCTCAAGTTCACAAGGCACAAAGCTGCTTTATTCCAGCACCCAACCCCCAGCCAACCAAAAAAGCTCACCCAACTGCTTGTAAACTGCTGCTCTTCTAATCAATCGTCTCATAAAAACAGTCTTTGGAATGTTAAGCAACGGCAGGTAATTGCTGCATGTGAACGTACATGCTCCACTCTCTCTTTACTCGACGCAAGTTAATTGAGAGGAAGTTGACAAGACATAGAAAATAAATGCTGCTATGTGATCCCAGTAGCTTTTCTCAGTATATGCTTGTACACAGTCCTGGATTGGCACCTTATGGTCACCAAGCAGGTAGAACCAATACAAATAATAGTAAACACAGCGAGTCAGCTTAGGCTAAGCCATGTTAGCATGAATCTGACTCCAGCTGTATTTGAGCATGTGTGTGTGTGTCTTTGTAAGTGTGTATTAGCAGGAGGGGAGGGGGGGGACTGCGACGCACATGCCTATGTAAGTGGGTAGGAGGACACAGACGGAGACCTGGCACCACGGGACAGATGGCAGATGCACCACCACGTCTCACCCGCTCTCACATCACCACCTCCACCACCACCAGCCTCCACATGATGAAAAGATACAATCACCAGTGGGTCCAGTTTGAATGAATTTGGGGTATGATAGCATGCAGGAGTGTCTCAAATCATGTCTCTCTTTGTGCTCTCCAAATTAAGGCTGCAACTAACAATTATCTTCATTGTCGATTAATCTGTCCATTATTTTCTCGATTAATCCATGAGTTGTTTGGTCTATAAAATGTCAGAAAATGATGAAAAATGTCGATCAGTGTTTCCCAAAGCCCAAGATGACGTCCTCTAAAACTCAAAGATATTCAGTTTACTGTCATAGAGTAGTAAAGAAACCAGAAAATATTCACATTTAAGAAGCTGGAATCAGAGAATTTTTTACTTTTCTTTTCTTAAAAAATGACTCAAACCAATTAATCGATTATCAAAATAGTTGGCAATTAATATATATATTTTTTTCATCCTGAGTGAGGTGAAATGCTTAACATCATATGACATTACATTTATAAGAGAAGAAAAAAGAAGAAAAGAAAAGAAGCTATGATACATAGCAGTATGCAAGTCCGTGGTTCCTTAGAGACCCAGAATGTCCTTTAAAGTCTTAGAGGTCCTTCTAGTCCAACATCACTCATGGGAGGAGGAAGCAAAGATTTCCACAACAAAATACATTTACAATAAAGTCACTTCTCATCTCAATTCACTTCAGGTTCGAGTAAGATTTCCAGTTCTTCTAGTAGTTTTCACCTTTTTTGGTGGCATGTCTCAGAGAGAAAGATTAGAGAAAAATTTCCTGAACTATTTATTTCCATTCAAGGACTGTTGGAGATTCCTTATTCAGTTGGCGATTAATTTAATAGTTGACAACTAATCGATTAATCACTGCAGCTGTAGTCCAAATATCTTGCCATTAGGGCAGCGTTTGACCAAAGACTGGTTCGTGCACATGCCAAAGGATTTAAATATACTTCTACATATATACAACAGACAAAAGGCTGAACCCACAAATGAGCAAATCAGCATCAAGTGTAAAAGTATATATAGTTTTAGTATGACACAGGGAATGCTTTTCCAAAACATACCCATTTTATTTCTCCTTTGTTTGTGGTAGTAGTGCAGTAGGTAGTAGTGGCTGTTTAATCATGACTTTGGTAAAAGCAGCACATTTCTGAAGGACATTTCAACACTGCAATTTACCAAGCCCTGCTGTGCTGACTGAGCTCCGTCCTGTTCAATTATTTGACTCACAAGCCTCTGATGTAACACAGCCAGGCTCTGTCCCCCCTGGCTACGCACCACATTTGGTGCTGACAGGTCAAAACACTTAAGAGGAAGTTCCAAATGAGGGAAAAACAATCCCATCAAATATACTTTGATTGTCCTAGTGAATATTTATAGTGCAAGAATAGACGGTAGTTGTTGGTTAGAGTTTTACATTTTGTAAATGTATCATTCACCAAAGACAAACTGTCAACTGCTGTCAAAATAAGAGCTGAAATAATTAGTTCATTGACAGAAATCTGCAACTATATTTAGAATTGATTAAGTAAAAATACAAAAAATCAGAGCAGTGGTGTCCAAAGTATTGATTGTGAGTAAAGACACCAACTTGTAGTTCCCCAAATTTCCTTGCGGGAGAACACCAACATTTTTGAGTGTAAGGGTCTGAATGAAAGTATGCAAACAAATGTAATTAATCAAAGAATAATATATTTCTGTACAACATTTGTGTATATTCAAACTGTGCAACCTGGACAAATAAAAACCAAGAAACAAAAGGGAGCTGCACTAACCAGCCATTTGTGTTAGTAACCAGGACACAACAGCAGATGCTGCTTTAGACAGGAATCAACAATCTCCCTCTAAATTTACTTTGCAGGACCAAAACATTGTCAGCGAGACTGCTGGTACAGCTGGTGCTGTTATTGTTATAAATGATGCATCTTTTGTTTGTGTTTACTGGCTATAGATAATCCACTCATATAGATAATAAACTAAATAATAAAGAAATAAACTAAAGGACGTAGAGAAAAGGACAGTGTGCCAACAGGAGTACAGCTCTGTCACGCTGATGGATAAGTAAGTACATTGAACCTAATAATGACTCTTTATTGAGTACAAATAAACTCATTTGTACTTTTGGAAATCCAGCAGCTTTAATAAGCTTTGGCTGAGGGGATTTCAAATCAATTTTAATTTGTTGAACACAGAGATTAAGGCTTGTTCGCCCCAAACTGACCCGAGTTAGTCCAGTAAGATATTAGGCTGCACTTTCAAACTTTTTTTTAAAATCTTTAAATAAAATGACATTTCTACTTGTGAAGATACATTAAAAGCAGCCAACTGTGCACAGGGGAGTTGAGTAAAAACACTAACTGTCCATGACGTCACGTTCTGCACCTTAAATCCACACAGATTACTGTACAAAACAACATAAAGTCAGGAAGCATCATCCTCTAAACACACACAACCCTCAGTCTACCCGCGTCTCCCATCTTAATGATTGTTTGAGTTTCTAGTCCCTCTAATCCTGTTAGACAGTAAAATATGGTTTCTTCATTACCTGCTGTAATCATAACAAATTGGTCCAGGTTGGCTTGTTGACGCTGTCCCATCCAGACTGGTGCTCAGCCTGTCTGTCAGTAGGAGCAGGATATTCTATGGCAGCTCCTTCCCATGTGGTAATTTCTCTGTCTGCACGGCTCTTTTCAATGTCCCCGCCACCCCCCCGACTCCCACCCTCCTCCACGCTGACAGTGGGCTCAAACAAAAGGCACCGAACACAACCACACACTACAGAAAATACACAGTTCTCAAGGTACACACATGCACTCATGTGACTTTTTTTTTTAAATGTACTTGAAAAGATAAGCTAAAGTACACACGCAGAACGTTTCAATTAAGCCCGACAATTTACTCACGCTGCCTTTGGAGATATGAGACGTCAGAGTCCAAGTGGCAATTACGAAGAGTAAACTCACTCGCTGTGTCTTTTTCTGCTCAGACCAGACCGCTGCGACTGATTCACAACAGATGGGACGATTGTTTGTTGCATTGATGCGGTTATTAATCATAGAAATGAAAGTGGAGCAGATTTTGAGCCTATGAGCAACGCTGTGCTGTGCAGTATTTGTCATATTATGTGATCAAGATGGGCCTGCGTGACAACAAAGTGTCTCTGGGGAAATATCAAGCAGACGGTATGACTTTCAGACTTGGTGAAGTCACGACACACCAGCTCATCTGACTCTGGTGCATCACTAAAGGATGAATCTCTAAGTATCCTTAGATTCTATCATTTATTCTTTCTTTTATTAATATTTCTGTTGCTTTATGCCCAGAATATGTGAAAGTAACAATCCAACAACTCCAGCATCAGTCAGCATCACTACTTACTTGTGGCAGCTGCAATGTAGAGCTGCAACAGATTCATTCATTAATCAATTAATAATAAAATGTATGCTACTATTTTGACATACAGTAGTTTCAGATTTTTCAAGCAAAAACGCGAAACATTCTCTGGTTCCAGCTTCTAAAATGCCAAGATTTTCTGCTTTCTTAGTCTTGTATGCTTGTAAACTGAATATATTTTCATTTTGGACTGCTGGTCATAAAAAAACAAAATGACTTGTAAAGCAAGTCATAATTAATCTTAATCGCTCTAACATAATGCAGTTTTTAGACAACTAAAATTCAAACAGCCAATCTAGACTACTGTTTTTGAGTGTACCGGTATATTGTAGGTCAGTATCAGTGTTAGAAAGTGATTAAGTACATTTATTCAAGTACTGCACTTAAGTATAGATTTTAGGTACTTGTACTTTACTTGAGTATTTTCTTTTAATGCCACTTTATACTTCTACTCCAGTAAATCTCTGAGGGAAATCTTACTACTTTTTACTCAGCTTTAGTTACTAGTTACTTTACAAACATGTGAAAATGTACCAGTACAGCTGAAACGATGAGTCAATTAATGTATTAATCGATTGACAGAAATCAATTGGAAACTATTTTTCATTGTTCCAGCTTCAAAAATGTGACGGTTTTTACTGCTTTTCCTTTTACTTATTTTGAATGCATCTAAATCTATCTAATGATATAATATATAACAGTACTGTACAGGGGACATTTTTCTGCATTGATTACTTTTACTTTTATTACTTTAAGTACATTTTCCTTATTATACTTACATACTTTTACTTAAATAACATTTTAAATGCTTGACTTTTACTTGTAGCAGAGCATTTTTACATTTTGGTATTAGTGCTTTTACTTAAGTAAAGGATGTGAATACTTCCTCCACCACTGGTCAGTATATAGCTATTAAAAACAGCCATAAGATAATCCTCTGTTTTAAATGTGTGCTGCAGTAAGTGAAGCCCTCCTTAGATCAGATTTGAAGAAACAGATGGGCCTTGTCCTATAACTCTCTGCCACTAATTAGTGACTGAGTAATTGCCGCATGGCCACCCAGACTAATAGCGACGGCTACTTTGAACACTTTTGAAGCGTGGCGGGGACCTGTGGGTCAAATATAACTGAATTCGCTCGCTGCTGGGCAGCGGAAGCACCATCTGCCCCCCAGCCCAGTCTGAGAAAGCTCGGGATGAAGATGGATCACTTCCCTCTCAGCGAGCATCAGCAGCTAAGCCTGTGGTCACTTTGGATGATCTTCTCCATCAGGGGAAGGTGTGACTCTGAATTGGTTATTAAGGAAGATGCAATTTGTGCGGGACTCTGGGGTCTTAAACACTGACCCCCATAAATCTCAATCATTTAATCACATTCATGTTCCTCTTTCTCCTGGATCAGCTAAGAGACTTCTAAACAAGACGTTTCTCTTTGTCGTCTCACCCACACGTCATTTCAGATCTGTCCTTCAGCAAAATGCTTAATTGAGAAACTTCCATAACCCACAGCATTATGTTAATACTACACAGATCCTGTAAACAGACTGATGCTAGACTTCCACCAGAGTGAGCCCGGAGGTAGAGAGAGAGCAACACACGTGTTTTAGATTACATCCTAACTTCTACGCTTTTGTCTTGACCTGAATAGAGGGGAACAGAACTGAAAAAAAAGCTAAAAGATACAATTACAGTCTTTTGGTTACATAAAGTGCGCATTCATGGGCCTTTTGTTTTATTCTCTCCAGCACAGAGCCACAGTTGGCTTCAGCCATGCAGTGCCCACCTGGGATCGTCTCATCTGGGGTCCTGTTTTTCTTCTTTTCATTCATCTAGCTGTGTGTCAAACCTGGTGACTGTACTCTACAGAGTCTAGAGCCACGAAACACAACACAATGTACTTGGAAAAATGTAATTTATAATCTGGATCATGCAGCTTACTTCCAAACGATTGACTCTTTTGCTTCTTTTACACTTGTATAAATAGTAAATAAATAAATAAATAGTTGTTTTATATATGTTTTAACTAGGGCTGTCAAAGGTAACGCAATAATAACACACCAATTCGTTTTAACACCACTAATTTCTTTAATGCATTAACACAACTTGTGATTTTTAGGTTGTAGCGGGCTCAGTTTTAAAGCTAGAGTGAAGATATTGGTATCATATGAAACTATAAAACCTAAGGAATCGATTGGCACCAACCATGTCATACTAGCTTGTCGCGAAGGAGGCTAAATAACGCTCCAAACTTACGATAAACTTTGGTGAGGAAAAATTGGCATGGCCATTTTCAAAGGGGTCCTTTGACCTCTGACCTCAAGATATGTGAATGAAAAAGGGTTCTAGGGGGACTCACGAGTCTCCCCTTTACAGACATGCCCACTTTATGATAATCACATACAGTTTTGGGCAAGTCATAGTCAAGTCAGCACACTGACACACTGACAGCTGTTGTTGCCTGTTGGGCTTGAGTTTGCCATGTAATGATTTGAGCATATTTTTTATGCTAAATGCAGTACCTGTGAGGGTTTCTGGACAATATTTGTCATTGTTTTATGTTGTTGCATAAAGCAAGCATATTTGCCCACTCCCATGTTGATAAGAGTATTAAATACTTGACAAATCTCCCTTTAAGGTACATTTTGAACAGATAAAAAACTTGCGATTAACTATGGACAATCGTGCGATTAATCGCGATTAAATATTGTAATTGATTGACAGTCCTTGTTTCAACACTAAAATGTGACATTTGAAAAGGGAAAGCAGCAGTGTAATGCAGAGACAGAGGGAAGTATGAAGTGGTCGAGAGGGTTACTATCACAGCAGCAGCGAGGCCTAATCTTATTAGCGCGATTGACAGGATTAGAGTAACCAAGAGACCCAACCAGCTGGATATTCTCTAACGGACTGAAGGAGACGGAGAAAAGAAAAGGGGGCTCAAAGGGAAGCATGCAAAAACCTGCTGAACAGAACTAAATAAATAGTTGTTCAGAGGAGCCTTTGACAGTTAACAACTCCTAAACAAATGGGTGTAGGAGGTACGAAGGCTGACATTTCAAGTGGCTTGTGCCTAAGTTTAAAAAAAAAAAAGCAGGTATTGCAAGAATTGAAGGTCCTTTTTTGCTGCAGAGCCTCCTACAGTTACAAAAACTCAAAATACTGACATCCTACGAAAGACTTGTCCTTCTGCCGAGTGGATCTCGCCTTACATCAAGCAACACAATGCTTTTCACTTTAAAAGCCTCCCGGTGAGCGAACACGACAACGACGACATAAGAATAGGCCTTAAGTTTAAATCGCTGCAGCTCAGACGAGCAGCACATGCTGCAGGATGAACTATTGGTAATCCTGCTGCTCTGTTTTCCCATGAAGATAAAGTCAACTCAAACTAAATGCAGCTGCTTCTGCTGCGATTGTCAGGGCTTAATGGCACTCATCATGAATCTATAGCACTGATTCCTTATGGCCCCGGGGTCAGTAAGGCCGACCGGCTCTGTGAATAGCATGTGGTGCCCCGACTGGGTCATGTTTGTTGTCTTTTAATGTATATCTGCACTCAGCGTGTACACAGATCACAGATAAGCTGATTTCCGTTGGGAGCAATGTTGATGTCCTTCCTAAGACATGTGCACATACACACACACGCAGTTTGACTCTCTTATTCATCCATTCATTACACTTCTATGTATCCACAAAGCAGAACATTTTAGTGTCTTTAACAGTCAAATTGTTGCCGATAGCTGCACCCTATATCTGACAGTCAGCCGATGACATAAAATGTCTCTGCCTGCGGCATGTTAACTGGCCACATGTTATCAGAATATATATAATAGCTGGTGTGTAAAAGAATATCTAAACTCAGTCAAAAGTATCTGTTTTTAAATGAGTCGGCAATTAGAATTCTTCTGTTTTCTGTGCATAAAAAGACGTTAAAATTGTTAGTGCGTCATATATTTTGAACATTAAAAGAAAAAAAATATTTTAGACCTTCAGTTCAAGTAGCTGGTTATTATCAGAAGTTGCACAACATCCAAAAAGCAACAGGAGAGAGTGCAACTCTACCAAAAGGTTAATACAAAATATGAGAAAAACATTTCCTGCTAAGCTAACAGGCAGCGTTTAAGACGTACCTCCAGCCGTGGACGCGGAAGCCGGGGCACTGGTCCCCACAGCGCATACAGGGCTGCCCTCTGTCTGGGTCCTCTTCCTCCTGCTGGAAACAAAACACAAAACCCACTTCAGCTCACATCATTTCCCGTGGTGCACCATTGATACCATTTGGCACAAGACAGTTAAAGGTTAAAACAACATAGGCACATACGATGTTTGCTAGACATGGCCGCAGAAACATCAACATCATATTGAGTTAGCGAGCGAGCGAACGTTGTTTCCACTTAAGCCACGAGCAGAATGCACTTAGAGTCAAATCTCTTCAGCCTTTAGTTCGGCAGCGTTATGGGCAGTCTGTAGATTTCCCCATGCATTGCTTGATGACGTCAATTTATGAAAAACCTACATCATCGTGTCACTGTGTGTGTGTGTGCTTGAACTGGCAGAGATATAAACCGTTAGAATGGCTGCACAGTACGCTGAGCAGCATGTGTATATAGATACAGCATATGCAATCACAGCACCGGTGGGGCGTCTGAATACTCAAAATATGTTTTATACATAACGTGATTTTCTTACAGCTGAATGTACAGTAATTGCTGCTGGATTCGCCAGTCCATGCAATGAGGACTAAATCTTACAGTGGGTGTTAAACCTGCTACCTGCCTGCAGACACAACAAACGGTGAGTGACAGGATTTAGCCCCTAAAGTAAACCTTTTTGCTTCAGACCAGTCCTCAAACTTAGCTGCAGTTATATTCAGCTGTGAGTTTAAGGAATTATATACTGTGTGTTTTATAACTGATGGGATGTACAGTATAATGAGGGGTATAAAATCTGAAAAAAAATGCCCTTTTCCAAAAGTGCTGAGCAGTGCATCTGACTTAGCCAACAGCTAAACCAACTACCTCATATCTCACGTGTGATTCAATTCCTGCAGCCTTGCGTGTGTGTGCACGTGTGTGTGTGTGTGTGTGTGTGTGTGTGTGTGTAGACTATAGACTGCAGGCACAAGCCCCTTTTTAGAGATGAGAGGAAGGAAGCAGACAGGATGAGAGCTGCACCCTTTCCCTCTCCATGCAGTCACTGTGTCTCCATTTTCTTTTTCTCTTTATTCCATGACACCTCTGTTATGATAGCTCACTGTTGACAGAGAAAATGTGTCTGTATTATTAGCTCTTTATTAGCTATTTTTCTCCCTTCTGAAGGGATTCAAGTCAAGTTAATTTTATTTATGGAGCCCAATATCACATATCACAAATGTGTACGCAGCCTATGTCACCCTCTGTCCTTAGACCCTCGGATCGGATAAGGAAAAGCTCCCCCTAAAAAACCCTTTAACAAGAAAAAAAAAGTTCTGTGACGCTGTTGTTTTCCACTCCACCATTAGGAAAAGAACAAAGCATGTGCCTCATATGCACAAAAAAAAGAGCAAGACCCCATATTTGCTGCCATTTTGGTGAGTTTTTCAAAATAGTCTGCATGCATAAAAAACGTAACTCTAAAAACTATATTTGCTCTTCTCAAACGCATGAACACATTGCACATTAAGATGCACAATACACACATGCGCGCTAACAGCTAAGAGTTTAACGAGCAAAGCAATAAAACGCAGATATGTGATTCAGCAAGTTACCTGTGCATGCCTGCATAAGGACAACAGCTAACCACTAATCACCAGTATTCACGTCAAGCCTGTTTTTTTCCCATGCAGAGTTCTTTAGGAACACATGCATTACTTTTATTAGGTTAACGCTGAGCTTGCTTAGCTTATCTCACTGATATCTGAGGGCTGTTGTAAGTGCTTTACTAGGAAATTATTAACTGGGAGCAATTAGCAGCTTGCTTTCTTGTACTTTTGAGAATAAACAGATATTTATGTGCTTTTTTAATTAGAAATTATTCCATTTGAGTACACGATTCCAGGATGGAGATATTAGGCTAATCGCACTAATGACTATATCCAGAACTAGTTAGTCCAGAACAGTCCCACATGGCAGTAAACAATAATCTACATCCGTTTTTACATGTCTCACTGTGTTGCATGCACTGGGATCTGCCTTATTAATCACCACTTTGATTGTTGTTAACGGAGCCAGGTATGAAGGGTAACAAGACGGGCTAAATGAAGCGTATAGATGATTTCTGGGTGACTGGGCCTTTCAGTTGTTATTTCCTTAGTAAGGAGTTCCTTAGCTGGTGACAGAGCCAAGGGGTTGGGGCGGTGGAGCACACACTACAGAGTGTCTGCACATTTAACACCACTCTCCTAAATATCACATTTATTAAGGTTACAGAGATGAAAGTAAATAGCTGCAGGATAAAAAAGACCTTTGGAAATTGTAGCCGACCAGAAGTGATTACAGTTCAGGATACAACAGGGTTACTCACTTTCCATTCAATGAAATGACACTTTATATATTCATGTTTTCATTGCCCTTTTTCTACACTTTCTGCACTCTGATCTGTTTTTTAAGCTAAGCTTTCGTCTCATCAAATCATCTTGACTGGAAAGTTTTGGGGAGCGGGATGAGCCCTAACATCTTCACAACATTATGTACGTGCAGAACACAAATTATAATTTCATTCTCCTTCTTGGAGAACACATTTGGTAAGAGATACCAAGCCAGCTAATTGTTGCTTTGAACTTGTCTTGAGTTATATAGGTATGAAGAGCCACCGTCTCCGTTTTGGCTTGCTTAAATTAAAGATGATTACTGTACATGGTATTAGAAATGTTTTAGGTATTAGGTTAGACATTATATTAAGTAAGACGTATAAATGAGGGTTTGCTGTAGGTCAGGGTAATCTTGTACAGTCAGATCTCCGTCACAGAGGGCTGAGGAAAATCCTACCAAAACATTAAGCCTAAAATAGACCTCTGGAAATCCACAAAAATCTAGTCGACCTGCTGTGAGTTTGAAAAAACGCCCATCTCTGGCCACTGAGGTTCATTTTCTGATTGGAAATACTACTACTCTGAGAGTAGTACTGCTTGTCTGATGTAGCATGACAGCCTGTGTGTGTGTCTCTGTCCCTCTATAGCTTTTGTGATTGAATCTGGGGAGGTTGATGAGATGGAGGTCTGCCTATTAGATTAAATTCACTATAATGACTTGGATTAATTCTAAAACTGTTTGATATAAAAGTGATGAGGGGCTCAACAATATAAACACTCTCAAACACTCAATTAAGGACAGATAGTAATTAAGAGTTAAGCACGAGTACAATCCTGACGTAATGAAAATGAAGGATTAGGAATTCTGAAAAAAGCCTTAAACATCCTCATACTCTCAATGACTCAATGCTTGGAGACGAGATCTAAAAGTAGATATTACAGAGAATGAGTGTTTAAAAGCACCAACACTGAAACTGATACAATATAAATGGCTATTCACAAGAGACACCTGTAAAACTACATCAGTATAATCCTAACATCCCTGACAGCTGTACCAAATGCAATGATAATGTTGGTATTCTGCTGCGCTGTATGTGGGAATACTAAAAAAAATCCAGTTGTTCTGGAAAGCCATAGTCTGCCTGGTCTCACGTATAGCTGCTATAGAGATCCCTCTGGAGGTGAATCTCTATATATTAGGGATCTATCCTGATCACAGCACACTTGATTAATATATGCCTGCTTCAGGTTAGGAGAGCGAGTATGGACGGCCCTACACCTGCAATGTGGTTACGGGGCATGGCGTCCTGTCTTGCTTTGGAGAAATTAACCAATGTGGTCAGAGTGAAATCAAATAAATTCAAGGAAATATTGGACACTTGTATGCAATTCCTGTGGAGTGTTCAAGCTGAAATTTATGAGTGAAATTGATAAATAAACCGACAACAAGCACCTATAAAAAAATTACTATAACTCTTATTAGTATATTATTATTATTATTATTATCCGTTATTATTATTATTTATCTATTTATTTATTTAATATATTATTTTTATATATACATACTGTTTTTAATTTCTCCCTGAATATTTGGTGTTGAGGGTGGGGTGGGGGGGTGTTTACGAACGTGAAGGTATGTATGAACATATTCTTTCAATGTAAAAAAACAACAACAATAAATATAATGTTGAAAAAAGCACTCGTACTATTTACTTACTACATACTCAGATCTTTACTTCAGTAAAAGTAGCAATACCACAATGTAGAAATGCTCTGTTACAAGTAAAATTCCTGCATTCAAAACTTTACTTGAGTCAAAATATTAAAGTAAGCATTACTAATGTTGCAGCTAGTAATGGTGCGGCTTATTTTAACTACTTTATATACTGCCGGGCGTCTTAATCCATAGAAATACATAATGTATTAGCTGATTATATTTTACATTAATAATCTGACCCTGACAAGTAACCACTGACAACTAAAACTGACAAAATAAATGTAGTGAAGTAGAATATTTGGTGTAGTAAAAGTATAAGTAACAGAAAATGGAAAAACCTAAAAAGTAAAGTACATCCAAATTGTGCATACATGCAATACTTGAGTAAATGATCAGAGACCACCACTGCTTACTGGAAAGTTTTAGTCCCATTATGTGCTAACAGACAACGAGAGAACATCCTAAAGACACAACATTGATTACTAATAATAATAAAAAGTTTGACAAGGTCACACTACATCTAATTAGGTTCATTTTAAAAACAAAATAACGAATAAGGAAATAGTCTAGTCTATAAACAAATCCAAAGCTGCATAAAAACTTGTCAACTTGGTTCTAATTAACACATCATGTAAATTAAACTACATTATGACATATTGCGTGCTCCAAGCTGTTTTTTCTATCTCCTTGTTAAAAACAGAGGTTCATTTAAATAAGCAGGAACCTGTAATTTACTCCTTATTGACTGTGTCTTGATAACAACAGCAAAAAACAACCTTTCAGCCTTGCACATTAGCCATTACCAGCTAGTTTTACATTTCCTTGAACGTCTCCTTATCGTGCTGACAGTGTCCTGTATGTCAAGGCTACACAGAGACTTTCAGTTTTCCACAAAAGATAATGCGTCAAGTTCGAGGCCCAACAATGAGGTTTGCCTGTTGTACTGCGAGTGAAGGATGTGATGGGAGGGGTGGTAGGAAGTTTCTTCTAAACTGAGTGTGGGTAAAGTAAATAATACATTCACACAAGTTCACTTCAGCTCACATGCTCACACATAGACCGGCGTCAAGACTTTTCATATCAGCTCCTTTGTTTTCACTAAGTGGGTATAAGGTTTAATCACATGATGCCGCGCTGCCTTGGTTTGCTTGGGATCTTTTTTTTGCTACCAAGTAACCGTGTAACCAGGTAATGGACAAACTGAAAGTCTGCCAGCTTTGTTATCTGACATCAGAAGGCAACTGCATTGGTTCAGCCAGCGATGACTTACAATGATATAAGAGAACGGATGATTACTACACCTATATAGTATTAGGCCCACACTAAATGCTAAGTGAGTGGTACTCTTCAGTTTATTAACCTAACAGTAGACAGTGATTGTCATTTGCTCCTCTCCTCAGTGTTGTGGTGCAGGAGGGGTTAAACATTAACAGAAGAGGTCAGAGGTTGGAGGCCTGTGCAGCCTTGCCACAATGAGTAGATGCACATCTCCTCACTGGACAGGATCAAACAGACAGACAGGCTGCAGGCCAGAGCTCTCAGAGCCCCGGCTCTGTGGCACAACACTTCTTGTTGCTCTTGTGCATCGCTGCTTCCTGCTGCCTCAAAAAACAATGTTTAACAACTGGAAGTTTACAGGTGTCTTTCTGGGGGTCAAACTGAAATGTGTATCTGTGAGTTGGGACTTTATAGACCTTTTTTTTTTACCTTTTTTTGGACTTGTTATAGTCCTAAAAGCAAAGGTGTTACTAATAACAATGGCTCTCTTTCATGACAGTGAGCCAGCATGCATAACCAAAGCAGCTGAATGGGATTAAGTCATAATCAAATGTATTAATTACACCTGTGCTTTTCCTACTGCGGCATGTCAAAATGTCTGCTGTGAAAAATTGCTAGATATTTAGCAAATCACTATCTAAAAAGGGAGTTATAGTTAGAGAAAAATAGCAACCAGATATTAGCTAACTAATATTAAGTGCACATTGTCACACTGTAAAAGCTAAAAAGATACGAAGCAATCATACAATAATTGCACAGAGAGAGCATAGAGTTTTGTTGTGCTACAATTTATCAGTTTATCTTATCATTCATTGGGAAAACAAGTGTTTCAACATCTTGATTATTTTTGCATGCTCTTCACCTGTGCATCTATTAAACAGTCAGGCTAGTGGCTGTCTAGCTGCTATAGTGCAACAGGTTGTTTAACAGACATGTTTTGCAAGTATATGATCCGAGACACGATGAAGGGAAGATCACCAGCTTCAAATGGAGCCCAATGTTGCTTTGGGCTTCAAATTGTATGCACAGTCTTCTATACCCAAATCCTGGATTATAATTGAATTTATAAAGCAGCCTAAATCAAAACGCTGTTGTGGAAAGGTAAAAAAAATCATAATAGGTGATATTGACAAAATTACATTTCATTTGAGTATAATTATTGGAGGTCTACGGTAATAATATTTAATCTAAACTAGGGATATGTGGCCTAACAGTCCCTGAGATAAAAAAAAATATTGTAATGATGGCCAAGGAGGTACTGCATAGACATTCATTGTTCATTTCTCTCAGATTAATACACACAATTATATTACTTAATTGTAGTGCAGCTGCTAGGAAAGACATTTAGAAGAGATTTAATCTGTATCAAAATAAGTGAAGTCCCAGATGATATCTAATATCTTAATAACATAGACCCTAAATCGATTTATTTCCTGCTCTGATAATCAACAAATATTTTAAACTTGTTAAACAGAACTAAAGACAAGATACATGCATCTTCCTCAACTGTTTAGGATACACTCTGTGTTGTAACATGATTCAAAACTCACTTTTCAAGTGCCGATGTAATGGAGTGTTGGAGCATAAAATATTGATGATATTCATTAATACTTTAGAGTGTAGTTATTGTATGTGTCAGGTGGGAACAGGTGTCCTGGGCGTTTAAATAGTGTTAAAGCCCTTACCCTAAGGAATAAATTACAAGATCTAGGCATATATTAAATACAAGTGATGGAGAGTAGCTATGTCCATTTACTTGAGTACTGTACTTGAGCATAATTGTGAAATACTTGTACTTTACTTGAATATTTCCATTTTCTTCTACTGTATACTTCTACTACAGTTTACAGACAAATACATGTATTTGACGGCTGGAGTTAATTTTCAGATTATTAATTCAAAATATAACCAACAAATAAGTTTTGATGCATTATCATAGGTGAAGATAAGATCAAACTTCATACTAAATATGTACAGTATACTGTATATATAGTATATGAAGTGATTCAAATTAACCTTCTCCAGCTGCAACATTCAAGTAATAAACACATTAGTGCAACAATAATTATAATCAAATCATATAAAATACATTATTCTGAAATGGGCCATAATGCATGAATACTTTTCGTATATTTTGATAATACTTTTGTACTCTTAGTTGAGTAAAATTTAGATTGCAATACTTTGACTTACTGTGGTATTGCTACTTTTACTCAAGTAAAAGATCTGGACACTTCTTCCACCACTTTAACAAATGTATATACAAACTTACTAACACAGAGTTAAGCTGAAATCATAAAAGACAGGTATTATGGTCTGGTTTGCTATTAGACTAGTGCATTGAAGTCTGAGTATTTTACAACAAGTAGTGTGGTAGCTGGATTCACAGTCACTGTCTGGATATAATCCAAGTGTTTCTGCAGAGCCAGATGTTTTATGGCCACACAGCTGTTAAATCTGGTCTGAAAACAAGCATCATTTGGTTAGTAACCTGACCATATAAGCTGTGTTTTGGGCAAAATTCCAGCTCGCACATAATCTAACAAGAGCATCAATTGTTGTTGTAATGAAAAGCTGACAAAAGGTGATAAACATGTTCAGGTTACAGCTAGCTAGACTACCACATCACCTACCTGCACAGGTAACAAAAAACTATGACGTCATCTGACCCCTCCTGACTGTATACCTGGGACTCAGGAAACTAATACTTTCTGGTACACAGTATAATAAAATAACATAATTTATAGTAAAGTGTTGGAAAGAAGTGGGGATTTTTTTGTTACAAAGAACAATGTAGGAAACAAAGCCAGGTGAAGGTGGACAAAGTTCCGCTCGGGCTGTTTCCATTGTCGGACTTGAAGTTCATTTCAACTAGTCCAACTGTTACAGCCAAGCAGAGAGACACTTAAAATAATCCTAAAGTATGTTTTATGTTAATAAGAAGATGCTATAATAGGTTACTGAGTTGTGAAAGTCATTAAGAGATGAATGTATAAAGATAATAGACACTTACTGAGCGGTTGGACCGTCGCTTCTTAGATCCTCGCAGGAACATGATGTCGGTTGGATATTAAAACACACAAATGAGTTATCAAATGAATAAACGGAGGAGAAAACACCGAGGTCTAAATAGTTACACAGTCTGTGTTGAACAAACTACATGATGTCCCCCTCCAGCTCCAGACTGTCCCGGACTCCTCCTTCCTTCCGCCTCTTAGTTAACTACTACTCTGGACAACAGACAAGTTGGCTGAACTGAAAACATGCGACTTCCGGCTGAGCTTTCAAAGTAAAACACTTGTTAACACCTGTTTGATATTTCCTGAGCAGAGACAAAGTAAGAGCTAAATTAAGGGATACATTTTTTATTAAATACACATAAGGTTTTTTCTCCTGGTCAAGATATTCACCGACAAACTCTTTAAATTTGAACTGATAACGTCCCATTATGACAAGATTTACAGGATTTACCTTCCCATTGGATCCTCAAATTTGCTTATTAGGGAATAGATAGATAGATATTAACTTTATTGATCCCGAGGGAAATTCAAGTTTCCAGCATCACAGTTCCATAGTGCAAAACATGTTAGTAAAAAGGCACTAAAAAAGTTAGTAGTGCAAAGTACAAAAAAATATACCAGATATAAAAATACAAGGAGATGAAGAAGAAAACTGTTAAAACTGAATACAGTGCAGGGTAACAGCTGTGATACACGACTATTAAAAAAGTGAATATAGTGCAGAAGAGACTGTTAGAAGTGGGTATAGTGCATTATTATCCGTCCTGCAGACTGTCCTCCCTTGTTTCCC